>JAUKPT010003319.1:0-12173 GCA_032273505.1 Nanomia bijuga | reverse complement strand
ATAAAAGATAAGAGATATAGCTTTGAATAATTTATGAACCTCACGAAGCAATACAATAAACTTTAAAGAAACCTTTGTAAAAAAGCCAAAAGATAAAAGGTGAATAAGTAATGTAATAAACTAAAAAAACTTATTAAAAACGTAGAAGCATGTTATTAAGCATCATCTTTAACTCTTTAAAATCAATTTTAGAAAAAATAATTTATCATCTAACATGTCTTCTTCCGAAGCAGAAACAAGTTCTGATGAAATATATGACTTCGAGTCAGAGACTGTAGAAAGGTATGATGAAATAGAATGTGGGATGTACGGAAATGAACCAGAATATAATGCAGATGAAATCGATCGAATTGAGGATGCGTCAAGTGGTAGTGATGATGATAAGGAAAATGATAGTCGCTTATACAATCTTGACTGGTGCAGTTGCAAAGAATGTGTTATAATGGATACTGCGACTGAATGCCGCTGCTGTAAAGAGTTTAGTGACTTATTGGGTGATAAGATAGCGAATGTATTTTGTATCACCGAGAATGAAAATTTTATGTCAATATGTTTATTTAAGCCAGTACTTGAAACAGCCTATATACAAAATAGACGGTCTAATAAGAAATACTCAACGACATCCATGACTAACAAGAACTATAGATTTATAGCCTATCGCCAGTACACGGCATGGTCCCACTATTATGAGCAACTAGGTCCAGATC
This sequence comes from Nanomia bijuga, assembly GCA_032273505.1. Taxonomy (NCBI): domain Eukaryota; kingdom Metazoa; phylum Cnidaria; class Hydrozoa; order Siphonophorae; family Agalmatidae; genus Nanomia; species Nanomia bijuga. The sequence continues at coordinate 11,466 of JAUKPT010003319.1, read as the reverse complement.
GACGAGTAGTTATACCATCTTGCGTTGTGAATAAAATTCGCCAGGTATTTCCTAGTGAAAACGGACTCTATACTGGATTTAAGAGATTTAAGTCAGATCATTTTTTGTTTATATATGTATATATTTATATGTTTATATACGAGTTCCTAATTAAAGATAAAAGAAAGATGGAATATAAATGTTTTAGATTTAATTCTTAGTAAACTTCATGAACTTCTTTAGGCTGCAAACCGAGGGGTAAATCAATCATTGAAACAGTGTACGAGATTTCTATCAAAACAATAGAATAGACTGAAAAAAAGAATTTCTCATGAAAGCGTACCAGATCTCTTAATCGTGATTTAACCCTTGCTGGCTGCAAACAAAACAGATGATTCGGGTTCGGGTTGTTGCTGCCTATTTTATTGAAAATAAAAGAAAGCATGCTTGAATTACAAAAAAGTACCTCAATATACATTTTAACAATAAAATACATTGCTTCATTTTGTAAATCTATTACTTTTGAGTTGGAGAAAAATAAATTCTAGATATAGAAATAGGCAAAACAATATGAATCAATGAATCAGATAATCTAAATTCTCAAGGTATGACTCTAAAATAAACAAAATCAATTATCAGTATATAAACCGTATGTGAGTAACAAAAATGCAATGCAATTAGAAATTTTAAACCTACAGAAAGAAAGTTTAGAGTTACAAAATCAAACTTTAAAAAAAGATAAAAAAAGTTAGCAAAAAAATCTAGTCCATCTTATCAAATGCAATCAGTTGTCATCAGAACATTTAAATCGTGTATATCTCACACGCTTACTGAGAATTTCTTCTTTTTCAGGTCGAGGTTTAGGAGCTATGTTTTTTGGAAATACACTTTCATTGAATGTGCTTTTCTCATTTAGGAGTTTGCCTGAGGTTTTTAAGAGAATCATTTCATCTAAGATTTCTTTTGCAAAAAAAGTTGTTTTGCATTCCTTTACTTCTTTGGCAACCCATTCTTTGGTCCTTCTCGACGACACATACTTCCACCTTTTTTCTCAAATCGTTCCACTTGTTTTAGATTCTCTTGTTATAACAGCTTGTTGCCTCCCAACATTTTCATTAAAATCAAGGATAGCTAACTTAACACGAGCATTCATGTAAATATTGTCGAATTCAATTCTTTTTGGAGCATAAGAAAGTAAAACTGAATGAAATACTTCCAAGTTACCAGTATGATCAGCATCAGCTAACTGTGGCATGTCTGACATGATTTTTTTATCATATAATATCTTTTCCAGTTGGTCAAACGCGACGCTATTCTTTTTGATCCACTTTTTTTTGCGGCTTTCAGCTTTTGTATAGGTTCTATGCTGACATTTTGGATAATGTTTCAGAGTTTTAAAACTGTGTCGGTTAGTAATGTGAAACAACAATGATTTCCACATGTCTATAAGTCTCTCTGGGTTTCCATCGCAATTCTGCGAGCAATAAAACAAATGATTACATATTGGTCTAATCCAATCTGAGATAATACCACATGCTTTTTTCTTAGAGACTGGACGCAACTTCGATGTGATGTTTTTTGAAAAATGCCATGGATCATATCTATGATTGAGGTTTGGCTTAAAATCTCTTATATGTTTTGCAATTTGTTTATTTCTATCAGTCGTGATGGTGTTAATACAGATATTGTCTTTTTCCAAATCGTTTAAGCAGTTCTTAAATCCTTCAAGTTCAAGTGGTGCTGATCCTTTTCCAAGAGAAGTCTGTATTGTGGTACTTGCGATGATTTTTTTAGTGTGAACTGATTGCAAGGAATATGTACAATACTTCGCAGACTTTCCTGGAGAATCAAACCTACCATCCCCGACCACTCTATGCCCATCCTTTGCCTCATCTCGGACTTGATTTATCATCTTCGAATATACTTTTTGGATTGTTGGCACAAGAAGGTTTCTCTGGACACGATGAAATATTTCTTTACTTATAAACCCTAGGCCTGAAAAGTCAGAAAACTTCTTAAATGTTTGATAAGTACTACCAGCAAGCACTATGACAAAACAAATTAATAGATTAAAAATGGGCATTTTACCTATCTTTGATTGGCTTGACCATTTGAATTCCCTCGAATTACATTCACTGCAGTTCATATGCACTAAAACACACGATCCTATTCTATTTTTTCTAATTACATTTCGTGAAGACACTCTGCATTCTTTACAAGGAATCATATTCAGTAAAACATCCAACTGACCATCAGATACAACAAAATAATGTCCGTCGGAGTTAGTCTCACTCTGCGTTTTTTCTCCATCTTCAGAACCATGCTCATGATATGATTCGTCTTCGTCTTGCGTATTATAAGCTTCTTCAAATGGATTATAATCAGGATCAGCTAAGGATTGATTAGACTTTTCTGGATTGCTGATTTGACTCGATGATAACGCAAAAGAAGCGTTAAATGGAGAGGATGACGACAACGGTTTTTGCAATTGAGATTCCTCTACAAATTGTTCTGAAACATTTATGGAATCAGTAATTGAGCTTTCGGCTTTTGGTTGTGGAACTGATATCGGCCGTTCTGATAAGGAAACGACTTCCCCACTCATATTTATCTTATCAAAAACCTTATGCACGAAATTTGTTGGAATCGCTCCAGGAAGTAATTTAGTCTGTTTAGATATATTGTTTTTCACAAAGCAGTCTGGGTGAAAATGGTCGCTACATATTCTCTTATTTCTGTTGTGTGTAAATGTTTTGGTAGTAAAACCCGTCCCAATATTATGTAACCATTGCGTACACCGTAGTTCTTCTTTGGTTGGGTTTGGAAAAGTAAAGTAATGCCTTTTTATTTTATCTTTCTCAGGACGATTATTACAACCAAACGCTTGGCAATAAACCATAACGAAATAAAATCCAACAAAATGTAATCGTAATGAAGATGTAAAAACGAATATACTAACGAATGTTTTGATATAAAATTGTTACTCTACTTCTTTAATTTTTATGCATGGCAAAAATGATAAAACACGTGCTACGAAAATAAAAAGTTTGTCGATAGATAGTTTTAACTGTTGAATAATTGATGAATATTTACTATTAACATGTGATTAAAGAACGATGGATAAAAATGATGTAAATAATTGATAAGGTTCTTTTAAAACGTAAGAAACAAAAGAAAATAAATTATATTCATGTTCTTTGACCCGATACATGAAGTGAGTTGTAGGGAATCAATGAAGTTATACCTCTGAGACTTGAATGGGCAAAAAAAGGGGGAAGAATGTTTCTAATGATAATAAAACTTTCGTGGGATGTTTATTATGATCTTGGAATGAATATATCTTAACAAGAGCCTTGCGGTCAAAAACTTGGAAAGATTTTGAAGGACTTTTTCTAAATAACTAGATGAGAGATTTCGATAAAATTTTATCAGAAGTAAGTAGTTCATAGTGACTACATTCTACCAAAAGTAGAGCTTGAAAAAAGTCGACTAAGCTACAAGTAGTGAATGAAAATTTGGGAAAACCTCATTATTCATTCAAACTAAAAACAAATACTATTTGAGGATATAAGCGGATTTACTGATATCATGAGGATGATCCATCTGGGAATGGATGAGAAAGAGTGGGCAATCAAGAAATAAAAAATTGTTGAATCAATAAAGTAATTGCATATTTTATTTAATATATCACTTAAATTGTGCCTAGTTATGCAGCAGTTTTTATGTCCTACAGGTACTTGAGGGTCAAAATGTCACAGCTTTTTGATCCGACATAAACACTTAATTACATGGCAAGATAAACTTAATACCTATTTCTAAATATGAGAAAGGGTTCTAACATTTTTCCCAAATGGTATCATTGATTTTAAAGAGATTAATATAGTGTCAAAATGTCAGTCCAAAGAAACCTGGTTAAAAAAGTAATTACATGCGTGAAAGTAAAATTATTTTGCCTGTACGCATCATTTATACTACTCGACTTACATAAAAGAAATGATATATTTATTTCAATTATTGCATCTTTTGCATGGCAAAATGTCAGTCAATATAACAGGTAATTTAATCACATTTAATGATCTAAAAATCAAATTATCATTATAATATACAGAAGAATTTAGTTTATACACAAATTACTTTATCAAACTACACTCTCAAGGAAAAGGAAAAAGAAAAAGGAAAAAGAAAACTTGTTTTTCGTACTCAAATAATCAACAAAAAAGCCTTCATGGAGATATAAGCCGAAATTTAGAATAGATGGGCGGCGTCAAATATAATTATAAATGTAGCTAAAAAGGTTGAAATAACAAATGTTAGTGGCATAAAACAGTACAGAGTTGTCTATTAAACCAAACGATTAGATTTTTGTTGTGAATCTACTTTAGATTCCTTTCTTCAAAAGGATTGTTTATGAATTGACTTATCTTATGATTTTCCGATCAAAAAATGCAAAAACTTTTTTCTTATACACTTTTAGTCACATACACATAGATATCCACAATTCCGAAGAAAGGACTGACATTTTGACCTTCAAGTACCTGTACATGTACGAAACTGTACACTGTACACTGTTGAAACCTCATGTACACCTTGACTAAAACTCTTGTGTTTTTAGAAATCTCATGAAAATTCTATTGTTTAAAAATAACTCTCGTACACTTTTGAAGTGAGTGATGTGCATATCGCAAAGGGATGAGTTCTCAAAATTGTCTCTTATTTCTTATTGAAAACTGAAAAGGTCATTAGATGAATCAAAAAAGTTTGTCATTCTCCTAATTGACTTATCAAAGGCCTTTGATTGCCTGTGTCATGATCTGCTCATTGTTAAACTATACGCATATGGTTTGATAATCTTTCATTCATAGCTACTTAAGCTACAGATTTCAGAGAGTTCGTGTTAACTCACACTATAGCAGATGGCTTAAAATTCTTACAGGTGTTCCTCAAGGATCTATATTCTATATTCTTTTTCATTCTTATGGACGTATGTAATTTTGCAGATGACAATGCGCCTTTTACTGTTGCTCCTACCATCCCGAAAGTCAAATTTCAATTAGAAAATGAAGCATCCATTTTATTAGACTGGGTAGAAAACAACGGTCTTATGCCGTATCCTGACAAATTTAATCTCATTTTAAGTGATGCAAATGCAACAGATAATAAATACATATAGCTGATGTTGACATCTACAACCCCAAAACTGCCAAGCTTTAAGGTATAAAAATAGAAAGCAAGTTAACATTCAGTGATCATGTTACAGATCTCTGCAAAAAAAGCCAGCTGTAAGTTACATGCACTTGCAAGAATAAGTAATTACATGACTCATATAAGCAAAGAAAAATAATCATGAACACTTTTATCACTTTATTACTCATTTTCGATACTGCTCGTTGGTGTGGATGTTTCACAGTCGTTCATTAAATAAGAAAATTGATAAAATTCACGAAAAAGCACTTCGTCTAGTGAACAGTGATAGTTACTCCTCGTTTGAAGAACTTTTAGACAAGGACAATTCTTCTACAATATATGAACGCAAAATTCAATCTCTTGCTATCGAATTGTACAAAGTCGCAAACAATATCTCTCCTGAAATTATGAAATTTGCATTTCCCCAAAAGAATGAGTTAAGATATCCAAACGAAGGAATGTCAAAACTGTATCTTGGATTACAGAAAGTATAAGACACATTGGTCCAAAGATTTGGCAAGTAATTCTAGATAACATAAAACATCCAAAGACTCTTAACCTATTCAAAATTAAACCGCTAAACTGCCCATGCAGACTCTGTAAATCATTTATTTCTGGTGTTGGCTTCATTTAGGACTTTCAACTTTGAGCTACGGTAAATTATTGGAGGCCGAAAATTAATTACATAATCATTAATGGCCAAAGAATGTTTATCTAGCATCTGAAAAAAATATTAGTAATTATATATACTTAATGCATAAGTTGAGTAAAACAATAGAACCTTTTAAAAACAAAGAAGCCGTTCCAGTTGTATTATTTCTTTCAGTTACCAATTATTTCTTATGTTCTTTAATAAGTGAACTGGGTCGTAGAGAAGAAAAATGTCTGAAAAGTTTTCATTATGAACTGGTATTTAAAAATGTTACACAAACTTTGTTTAAAAAGACCAAGGGTTGGGCTTTCATTAATAAGATTAGGCCATATCACATATTTCATCTGTTTTTAGTTAAATTTTAATGAACTTAGAAAACTTAAAAAAGACACTAAAACTCCTTAGGGATTCGGCTTACATTAAAACAATTAGACCATGTCTCGTCTTAGATCTGTTAAAAAGAAGCTAAAACTCCTTAACGATCCGCTGATATTGATCGTTTTAATTGTGATAGAAAGGATTACAATTTAGCTCATGACAATCTGAATATTCTAGAACATATTACTATATTGTGCAAAAAAGGCACAACAAGACCATTTTGAATCAAATTATGAAATTATGAGTAGATGTAAAAGCATTGCGAATAATTACTCAAATTAATCTAAGTGACAAGAGCGGACGTGAAGAATTGATTACAATGGAGAGACGAAATTATGATTAGATACTGGATGACGAATGGAATAAATACTGTCACTTGAGTACTTTTCACGAAATAATCTGAAACATTTTTGATTTAACTTCAAATTATTAGCCATTACAGCGAAAACGTAGCCACCAGATTCGTGAATACAATTAATCAAATTATTCAACTGATCAAAAACGAAATCTGCCTTTAATTTGTTAACAGGAATAAGTCTTGCGTTGAAAGCAGGTGCACCGAAGCATGGATTTAGCATTGCATTCCCAGCTCTAGTTATAACGTCTAACGAATATTCAAATAGTATGTGCATTAGTTTCGGAAAGATTTTGCAGTCGTAAATTCGATAAATGACGGGTGAGCAACTGACGGGTGAGCAACTGATGGGTGGGCAACTGACGGGTGAGCAACTGTCGGGTGAGCAACTGTCGGCGTATTTTGCCTTACACAGAAGCGGTTTTATAGTTTCAATAAAACTAGTTTTAGACTGAAGAGACCTAATAATTTTATAAATCAGACAGGTATTTATAATGTTTAGATTGAAAATTGTCTACTTATGAAGGAGAACAGGTCTACACTGTACAAGGAAAGAAGCGTTTTTTATTCTTCTTATAGGCGAGAAGCAAATTACATAAAATAAGAAAAATTGTATTTGAAGAGCGATCTGCCTGGAAAATGGAGAGGTGCCTTCCGGCGGACCCTGGTGACGCAAATATCACTATCAACTCCCCTTAGCCTAAACCGAAAACAATTTAATCGAGCTTTGGGGTGCCAAAATTTCTAAATCCCGTTTACCGTTGTTAAGGGCAACCAAGGGTATGATTACTCCCCTCGTGGGGCTTAAGTACAAATACATTTTATATTATTCCCTTTTATCATGTCCTGACTCCCTGGATGTTGGCAAAATACTAGTTTTGCTTTGCACACAGTTTTGATTCGACAGCGTTGGTTTGAACTGGGTGGCTCATGAATAAAATTTCAGAAGATCTTTGACGTTAAGGCCGGGTGAAACGTAAATGACATCCGATCGAACATTTTTAGAAAAAAACAAAACAATTAAAATGATAATTATCATTAATTAGGTAAATGTTATTATACGTTTTACCAATTGTTTTTGCTGGTTCAAAGATATATTTTTAAATGGCGAAACACAATGTTCGATCGGATGTTCGTTATTTTTCCCCAGGCCTTTATTCAAATCGAAATCGGAATTATTCGCCAATTGATGCGACTCGGTAACAAAATCGATTGATGAGCCACTTCTAGAAACACTGCATATTTATTATTTCTAAGTGATCTTAAAATCGGATTTTAAATTTTCCCCGATATTTTGTCCTTGCCGTAAATCGCGCGGTTGAACTCCCTACACATTTATTTTGAGTTGGACACTCACGTTCCTTGGTTCGAATCATGTTGCGACCAAATTCCAAACTACACTAGTCATGTCCTATGCCACTATAACCTCACTTCCCTCTCTTATAAATATAATTTATGGCAACCCATCATAGCCTTTCCATTCGAACACTAAAATTAATAGTGCATATTTATTTTGTATCCTTCAGTTGGACACGGACATTCCTGGATTCGAATCATGTTGCGACGTCCACGATAAATGTTACGACACGTGCAACAACAAACGCGAGAAGTGCGACGAAGACTTCAAAAAATGTCTCGACAAACAATGCAAGAAAGACTCGCGTGGTAACGCAAAAAGGATGAAGAGATGCGAGAACATGGCGTTTATTATGTCGTCTGGTGCTACGAGCATGGGATGTGTCGCCTATAAGAGCGCCCAACACGAGGCGTGTCTCTGCGACGGAAAGAAAGTGCCCGCCAGTAACGCCCAACAAAAGAAGACAAGCGAAAAGGTGAAGACGCTTGAAGGAGGTTCGACTAAAGATGCGAAAGAAGATGTGAAAGAAGACATGAAAGAAGCCGAGATAAAAGTTGCGAAAGAAGATGAAGAAGAAGTGGAGGAGAAAAGTGGAAAGAAAAGTGAAAAGAGCACCCGGGCCAGTGAGCGAGGACGGAAAAGCAGCCGGAGCAGTAGCAGCCGGAGCGGTACACGAAGCCAGGGAAGCAGCCGGAGCAGTAACAGCCAAAGTAAAAGCAGCAAGAAAAGCAGCGAGAAAAAGTCAACAAGAACCGAATTATAAATTCAATAGATTATATTCCTTTGGGAGCTGATATTTTGAGTCTATATATAGAATATAAATTATTCCAAACAACATCTTTTTAAGTCAGAATTTCAAGATATGAAAAAGTCATGACTAAAGTTTTGAGATATTTCGTTCTAATTTCAAGATGTTTTTTGGAATAATATTTATTCTATAGGTGGATTATAGACTGAGATTGAGTCCAAATAAAATAAAATCTTCTATGCTCATCCTTTTCCCCAAGATATGTTGAACGCGGTCAGATTTTATTTTCATTTCTTCATTTTTTTTTTTTCAATGTTAAAACCTCTCATGAATAGTCTTTTTTTATTATTTCTACAATGAACACCTTTGTAAGGAATAGTATTGGCATGATATTCACACGTGGCACGTGACAAAAGAACTTTCAAGCCACTCAAGTTAAAATAAATATGAAGAAAAAAGTTTTTCGGGGGATGAGAATCAACGATTTCTTTTTCGCGAAAGTTTCTACTCGCGAAACATTTTACCAATATAGTAGCTCATTGTTAACAGTGTATTTGGACTGATGAATACCAAATAATTCAGTTCTAGAAAATCCAGACAACAAATTTTTATAAATTTTATAAATTATACAATTTATTTTATTTATCTATTTATTATTTATGCATTTACTGAATTTAGAAGTAAAAAGAGCTCATTTTAATGTAAAAAAACTAGTTTTTTCTGTTCAACCAATCAAATTGTTCGATGTTTTTTTCACATACCACCAAACTTGCAAGTGATTTGACATTTGTAAATGGCCATCAAATTATCAGCATATTTGCAATTTGATTTGCTAAAAATTACATTGATGGATCTGGTCATTTTTCGGAGTATCTTCAAATATGATTCCACTCACGGCTGGTCTCACTGAAGGCGGTTCTGAATGGTTGGATTTGGGTGATAAAAGCATTCTAAACGCTCTGAAACTCATATTTCGTGTCCTATCCATCTTCTCTCATCATTATTCTACTCAAAAATAAATATGATATGTTGGAATATCACAAAGTTCAGCTTCAATTTCTTGAAATGTAACATCACAATCTTTGGTCAGCCTTTTATTTATCAAAACATCAAATCTATCTTTTGAAAAGAATTCTCCATGAACCATTTTAAACATAAACATTGCTTCATCAATAGAAATAGTGCCTTTACCATGTCTATCTAGCATTGCAAATTCCCATTGTAGATCTTGAGCAAGGAAACTTCTATAAAAAAACAATTTCTTGTAACATTTTCAACATGTGGATTTTTTGAGTGCTGTTAAACAGCAGCTTACAGTCCATTTTGCACTTTTCAAGGATGCAAACTTCTTTCTTTTGCGCAGGTGGTAATAATGCATGGATCAATGATCTATACCTAAAATGAGTGTTTTCATCAATAAACTGGATCCGCTTTATCCTCTTCAATTTCTCTCATTTTCTTTTTCAAATAACCTTCTTTACGTCAAAAGCGAGGAACAAACATGTTCGAAAATTCTTTCGAAGATATTTGAGATTTTGGGATTTTTTTCGGGATTTAGGGATTTTTTTCTGGGTTTTGATATTTTTTTTCAACATTTCGAGATTTTTTTCGGGATTTTGGTAATTTTTTTCTGGGTTTTGATTTTTTTTTTCAGTATTTTTGGATTTGTTTTCGGGATTTTTGGATTTTTCCTTAAAGTGTCAAAGATTCTTTTGACCTGTTTGCCCCTCAGTGAGAAATGCATCAACTGAAAAGTTCTAATAATATTTGAATTAAGCCAATCAGTTTCTTCACGATGTAATCTTCAGCCAATCAAGTTTCATTCAACTCAACTCTATTGCTACTAATTTGGAACTCATTTGTAAGCTTACTTCCTTCCAAAACAATGTTCCAATAATTTATATTTTTAGATATAAAAGATTTTCTAGGCTTCAAAAATCTTGAAATAACGAATTAATTTTTTTTTCTCTTTTCGTCACTTCTATTTCATATTTTTCATTTTTTTTGTTCTCAGAAACATTGGTGAACTGGCCAGTCAGGCATTCGGCCGTTTTGAGCCGAACAAGATAGTTTCTCTAAATCCTATATGGTTATCTGACCCGGGGTTGCTCCTGGAGTAACTCCTTTCTAGAAAAACTGAAACATCTCAGTAAGAAGGAAATATATGATTTTGTTTTTTTCTGATTTTTTATAAAATTTTATAAGAAAGGCGATAATAAAACAAAAATACCGGTACTTTTCAATTTTCGGAAATACTGGTCCTTTTCTTTGTAAATAACTTACTTGTACTTTGATCCTTGAGCTAGTGTTTTTCAAAATTATGGCAATTTTTGACGACGTCAGTGGTCCATGTCTTAAGCTTTCGTCAGGAAGTCGTTTTTATGTGTGTCAATGGGATGAGACATTTTCTATATTTCCATGCTATCTGTTACTTTTATAAAAAACTATTTTGGCATGCATCTAGAGACATCCCTTACAAATGTTACTGTGAAGAGTTTATTAAAGAATCTTTACAAAAAGGAATCTCTTTACATAGATTGACATGGTGGTATGAGCAGGTATGAGGAGATATTTTAGTCACAAATCTCTTTCTACGAGTATTTTGGTACTCAAGACAATATGTACAGGAGATGGAAGTTTATACTCTTTCCGACGAAGGGTTGAGCTTCATGGAACCTAACCTGAAACCATATTACACGTTCTCGCTCTAAAGAATAGTGATTTTCCGAGAGGGTGGCAATACACACACACACACACACACACACACACACACACACACACACACACACACACACACACACACACACACACAC
>JAUKPT010003318.1:0-12173 GCA_032273505.1 Nanomia bijuga | reverse complement strand
ATTTCAAGTTCATATCTTTCCTATTTCTTGAGATATTTAGGATTCGTAGGTAACATATCGGGCCTTCTTTCAGCTGGCCATGGGTTACTATAACATAGTTGTAGAAAAAATATAACATTTTTCCTTGAAAGAACGTTCTGGATTAAAGCAAATCAAAAGCACATTCAATAAATACTTGCAAACATTTCAAAAAGAAATCTCATTTTTTCAAGCTTGTTTAAATATCAATTTGCAAAAGGTTATCAAAATTGTTCACTGGGAACGTCTAAACATATCTTTTTGTAACTCAGCCTTGAAACGTTTTTAGAATTTAGGGTAATTTCATACTGTCATAAATGAATTTGTGAGTAATTGCTGCATGGATTTCTTTTTTTCGTTGCTTTATTTGATTTTGTCTCAACACCTTCTCTCCTCTACATAAAGACCTGTGGTAACTTTTGTTTTCGGTTTGTGTGGCTTTTGCATATTTTAATAGTTACTTTTGATTGTGATATAGTTTCTCATAATTATTCTCAATGTTTTCAATGCATTCTGGCATCTATTTATGTGTCAAACAATAGGAAAGTTATATATTTTGGATGTACCCGATAAGTTTTCATGATTTTTATATTAGGGGTACAAAGACTTTTATTTATTACAATATTGATTAATAATAATCATTAGGAAGCATCAGGAAAAAACAATATGGTTTTATACAAATAAAAAAACAAAAAACTGTAGTACCTTTACGGTCAAATTACCTGTTTTAACAATTCAATTCAAAATTACCAACCAATTAAAAAAAAAATTGACTTTCTTTTGACCAGCATTCTTAGGTCCCATCACCCTGCATTAGGAGAGGTGCTAGAGTAGGAATCTTAGTCAAAAATAAGTTTATTGTTGAAAAGTATAAAAATCATGTTGACTAAAGATTTGATGCCAAAATTCACGATTTTCTGAGCAATAATAGCGACGATTATATTCGTTTTGTAAACAGGTATTTTGAGGTCCCTAACGAAAATATACCTCAATATACCCCAAATATGCACGTCAAAATACATGAAAACATGTGTCAATATTGCTAAAATATGGCGTTAATTACACACACAAGCTAATGTCTGCCTACATTACCCCCTGGAATTACACACACAAGCTAGTTTTATAGGGGAGGTTTTATAGGGGGAGGTTTTTTCTGGCCTTCTTATAGTCCCATTCCCACTGTTTTCAATTTCTCTTTTCAAAAATGTTACAAGTATCACCCCCTAAACTCTCTTTAAAATTAGGCCCATTCGTTCGGGAACTCAGGATTTCTGGAATTCCTGAATGGAAGCATAAGATAACAATGTTAACAATGTTGAAAAGTACCATTTAATCAGCGGGAAAATATTCAGTAGCTCCTTTATCAATGGGGACTGAGGCCATGATATAATCAGTATTAGGGAGTCAAGGGAAGTGGAAACGTGATTTTAGGTACCATATAGCACTTTTTGTCGAGTTTACCCTATTTTTAATAGGGTTAAAAGGCTTTTTCATGATCGTGATCAGTGTTCTCGGCCGAGCTATTTTTTGACGAAAAATCGCTTGTCCAAAAATATTTTAATACTTTTTTGTTACGCACCACAATTAAGCTTAAGCTTTCTGGAGCCCGCTTTTTTGTTTCATGGCATATTTTTCAACAATAAACCTGGAAGGTGAACCCTCTCGGCAGAGATAGGAATAAGGCCTAAAAAATATGTGTGGTTCCGGTTACATAGGTTTGACAGGGAAGGGATCGGTCGGCCGGATTTTTATTTTATTTTATTTTTTATTTTATTTATACTATCGGCTTATAAGGAAAAATGTACGTACTAGTCGGACGAAACAGATAAGTGTTTACTCACTCAACGTCAATTTTACAATTTTGATCTCGAGGAGGGAAATAAAATCTTTCGGGTCGGACATTTTTTCGCCAAAAAGAGAGGGTCGGTAGGGTGACCGGAACCACACATTTTTTTTATTTGGCCTAAGAAGAATTGGGCAGGATCAATTGTATTATCTATTTGTGACATAAGTATTGTTTGGCTAACAACTCATTGAGAAAGCACACGTAAAAGTGCAAAATCGCTCAGAGTAAGAAAGTGTTTTTGAATTTTAATAATGGTATTTAGTGTCATGTCTAAGCAACATTCATATAAAACATTGTTTTGTTTATTGAAATTGTCTTGGTGCTCTTTTACTAAAACGTTAGTGGTTAATATTTACGCCTAAATGATTCATCAGGGGACAGTTTCTACAGGCAGGCCATTCCATTGCTTCGCAACTGCCCAACAGTTCGCGAGAGAAAGTGTAGTTTACATAGTGGGTACCCCACCCCACCCCACCCCACCCCAAGGAGGGGGGGGGGCTGGCAAATATGCTGTGGGAAGGGGGATTCCAAGTAGAGGGGGCTAGTTTAGCAAGGGGGTGAGGGATGTTATATGTCTAAAATTTCCAATTTAATAAAATTCAAACTATAGATTACTTCTAATTAGTGTTATAATTTATTTGTATATTTTAATTATCAACTTTTAGTCTGTTTTTAGTGTGTTGAAATGAGGAAAATGAGAAAATACTAAAAAAGCGAATTCTTCCCAGTGGTATAATATGAGAATAAAACATACCGTATTCCTGGGGGATAAGGGTTCCGTAAGAAGGGGAATACTAAGAAGGGGGGTGGGCTTGTTTTCATGCTTTATCCAGCTATTCAATCTATTTTTTGATTTAATCATTTTAAAAGTGCACTTTTTTCTACGGGTTTTTCTATCGTCCTTTTATTACCGGGTGTTTTAAAATACCTCGGACTTCGTGAAAATACAGAAAAACAAACTTTTGCAATTTGTTGCAGGCTAGAGTATATTTCAGCTTAATTTGACTGGCCTAAACTACCGGGAAACGAATAAGAACCGAAATCGAAAAACCTCTTAAGGCAAACCGTAAGAACGAGCGTCTATAAGAGGGGGTGTTAATAAGAAGGAGGCTTTATTCAAAATGTTTTCTGAAAACAGATATCATTAAAAACATATAACACATCGTTACATGAGGTAGATCGAGAAGTGTCTTAAATTTCGGTTTTCTTCGATTATCTTTGATTATCTTCGATTTTCACAATATTACGTTTGTTTTTTCTTTGTTCCCTTTCTTGAAAATGTAATATTTTTTGATAAGAGAGAAGGGTGTTGATTTTGATTCGTTTAAAATTACATTATCTAAGACAACGCGCATTCTTATTGGACGAAGCTCTCTCAAGAAGTTCTCTCGTGGTCGCTCTGCGATTTTCCGTCTCTTGATATTAGACCGCTTTATACACCGGTTCATCATTTTACGCGGTCGGGGACTGAACCCGAATTAGGGGTATAACTAGGGGTATAGCGTTTTGTAAACAAACCGTCACGAGCCATTTTGGATTAGCATAGTGCCCTTAATTGCTCTTACTGACAGACTTAACCTACAAATTTATTTATCTTTCTTCTTGAAACTTTTGGATTTTTGATTAAGATGGATTTTGACATGATTAGTAAATTAAAAGTTGATGAATTAAAGTCATTTTTAAGGCTAAGAAACTTGAAAGTTTCAGGTTCTAAGAACGAACTTATTTCACGTGTTTTTGTTGCTGTTGAAAATAATGTTCCTGTTGTTCCTACAGCTGTTGAAATAGAGGAGAATTTAGCTGCATCGTACGACAAAAAGCTCGTCTTTGATGACATTAAAATCCCTTACCTTTTTAAAATTGTTCATGGATGGCAGGATGAAGATGATGGTATGGCGTTTTGGCCTATCGTTACAAGCATGGATATATGCACAAAATTAATGTTTTTCCCTTCTGAGTTAAAAAGCTCCGACCTCTCTGATTACAAAGTGTGCAAAGCATACAGTTATTTTAAGAATGGTTGGCTTCATCCTCTTCTTTACCATAATTTATCTGGCAGCAAATATTGTCTCATTAAAGGTGAGTGTATGCCATCACAAAACACCAGTGATCCTCTCCATAAGTTATGGATTATTTTTCGAAAGAGTGGAAAAATTATGACTTGTCACTGCACATGTACAGCTGGTATGAGTCAGGTATGCAATCATATTGCAGCTGCTCTCTACAGAATGGAATCTGCTGTACGAAATGGATTGACAAATCCAGCATGTACCAGTAAAGCCAATGAATGGTTGCCTGGTAGTAAAAAAGTTGCTGATATTTCTGGCAAGTTGAAAGACCTAACGTTTGAAAGAGAAGACTTTGGTACGCGTGGCAAAAAAAGAAAAACCTTGGACTCAAAAAAGAAGCGTGATTTCCACCCTATTGCTAACTCCGCCAAACCTTTAGTTTTAAATGATATTGCTAATGCTCTTTTGGAAATAGATCCTGAATTAACCTTAAAAGCTGGTGTTACGCGAGATGAAGAAGTTGATTTTGCTGTCGTATCTTCTGATATAAATAAAACAGATATCATTTCCGTCAACGCTATCATTGCATCTTCAATAAATAAAGAAGACTTTTATGCAAACCTTTTTTTACAAATGTCTAATGATAATATTTCTTTAATTGAAAAAGTAACTAAAGGACAGTCTGATAACAAAGTTTGGTTTGACTGTCGTAAAGATGTTGTTACCAGCTCTAAAGCACATGACGTTTTGACAAAGATGAGAAAGGTAACAAAATTGGGTGGAGGCTGCATTAATATGTATGCCCTAAATGAAAGAAATTCTGGTCGAACATTTATCAACCCTGACATACCAGCTCTCAAATATGGTCGTGCTATGGAGAGTGATGCAGTGACAAGTTTTCTTGAAATAATTTCTACAACTCATAAGGGAGTTAAAGTTTCACCATCTGGACTTGTTTTGCATCGAAAGATGCCTTATATGGGTAGCAGTCCTGATGGCATTGTATCATGTACTTGCTGCGAAAAATTAGCTTGTTTGGAGATCAAATGTCCTTATTCGATCAACTACACCTCTCCAATATCTCCAGAAGTAGAACTGCCATACCTCAATAAGGAAGGAGATCTTATTTCGTTAAAGAAAACCCATTGTTACTTTACCCAATGTCAGATGCATATGGGAGTGACTGGTTTGGATAAAACATATTTTTACGTTTGGACTCCTCATGGTTATTTTCTTGAAATAATTGAGTTTGATCCTACAGCCTTCACAGAAATTGAACATCATGTCAAATCCTATTATGAACATTTTTATCTTAAATCTATCTATGGTTCTTGAAGAAGATATACTTAACAAAACGGCTATCTTTATAGCCACACATTTGGTAAAACATTAATTTAGCTACGTCATTTTTCAAATTGAAATATGACGGATATAGGGGGTATCATAAAACAATTTTGCTCACTAAATCAATTTTGCTTACTAAAGATTGAGCAGAAGAAATAATTACTTAATCTTAATACTCCAATAATAATATTATCAATTCATGCCAAAAATGTTGTTTTAATAGATTTGTGGCTATGAAAATAGCCGTTTTTTAAAGATCAGGATCAAGGTACTACTGCTTTTCAACATAGTTTCTAATCAAGGCAGGCTTTATGTTACATAAAGCAGCACATGATCTAACTATGTCATCAACATGAGGAACCATAGAAATCGGCATCACTTCTTTCAAAATTCGGAAGGTCTTGATTCTGTTGATTGCCCTCTCAACATGGATTCGCAAATTTGCAATTTTTTTTGGTCTTCTGACATTCAGCTTCAGTCATTTGTGACTTGGCACGTTTACCTGGAGGGACAACCAATCTACAGTAATGATGTAATAACTCTTCTTCTATTTGAAATCTACGATCTGCCATTATTTCATCGTCTCGTTCAAGATGGTCATAAAAACCACTGTCCTTAGTAATAAACTTGTCAGTTTTTCGGCCACCATAACAATCTGATAAGAAAGTAATGAAGCCACCAGGACTTATTCCAAGTAAAAACTTGAAAGTGTTATGATGCTTATATTCTGACCATGTTATGTACTGAAGTTCAAGTGATTTCGGTCTTTCAATAAAAACCTCAGAACAGTCAAGAATAATTCGACATTTTGAGTAGCCTTGTGTAAGAAAACATGTTGGTAAGTTCTTTCGTCCACACTCCTTTGGTAACCAAACAATCAATGCATCTCTGAGAATTTTACTAAGTATCTTTATCCAAGTTGTGAATATCTGTGAGCAAAGTCCTGTTGAAATGTCAAAACAATCAGCCAAATGGGTGTTTAATAGATTGAGTCTCATGAGTGTGAGAAGAAACTCGTCTTGTAATGACAGTTTTCTTAATTTGTTAGATTTGGCGTTTCGTCTCAATCTTGTACTTGACATTTTCTTTGCTCCTTGCCAATAGTTGATATCTGACAAGTAAGGCTTTAACAGATTGAACAGAGCTTGAAATATTGCAATGGATGCAATGCCAGTATAGAAATTCATTTTTGCATCTGTTTTTATACTACCGCATGAGAAAGGTTTCTTTCTAGTCATGGTTAGAGTCTTGTTGACTCTCCTTAACCGTAGATTATCTTCTCTAAGCCTTTTGATCTCTGCAGACATAGAATTTATTGTCTCTTGTTTGGTCAGGCATCCGGAACATTCTTCCTTGGCATTACTAGCATAGGAGTGATCAAGCAGAGAGCTACTACATATAGTACTACTATTAAGAAGGGTTGTTGAGAAAACTTCATCATCACTACTTAGTTCTTGACTTTCATCTTCTTCCTCAAATCCAGGTCGAGTTAAAACTCTTCTACATTTCTTTTCTGGTTGAGTGTAACCCAAATTTAGAGTTGGAAAAGGATTTTCATTGGTAGGTTGACCATCAACAAAATGAGCTGAACAGACACGATCGTATTGTGTTGGAACCCATTGTTTACCATCAGCTGTAGCACGTTTGACTTTAGCAATCCAAGCTTTCCTTTTCCCACCATTTTTCTTTTCACTAGGAAAACAAAACAAATGAAATGGAGGTTCACACATACAATCTTTGTGAAGTTTTTCATGGATTTCACATTCTTCTTTCTTCCACTTTTTCAGGCGATAAGTTCCGTTACTACAATTAATAACTGAACAAATAACACTTGGCATTGTTTAAAACGAATCTATAAGCTACCAATAACAAAATTAAACCAAATGAATTAACAAAACTTGAACTGTAAACTTCAGATAAACCACTATTACAACACGTTCTCAACACAACTTAACCGTCCGAATCCAGAATTTGTCTACAAACAAAGTTATTCCCCTAAAACTTTAACGGATTATTACGAGAAATTTTAAGAGACTAGGAGCAACTCAGAACAATCCCGAAGATCCTAGTTTCCTAAAGAAGACCCATATTATTGTTATAAGCTCATCAAAAGAGTTTCGTTCCCATAGTGATATTTTGTTGTCAGGTTCCCCAAACATACTTCTTTTGGAAGGGGGCATGTCCCTCCCCCTATTATCCAGAACCAGAGTATTTGACATCGAGAAGAACAGAAAAAAAGTCTTAACTGTATTAATTAATTTGTGCTATATATATTTTTTAATTTTAAGAAGCTATACTAGTAAATAAATAGAATTCTGTATATATAAAACATTAATATAATGAACATATATGAGCAAAAAACATGGCTAGTGGAAATGTCAAAAAACGAAATTGAAAATTTCATTCTGTGACATTTCCACTAGCCGCAATTTCCTCAAATATAATATATAATATGTAATAAGAGAAAAAAACTTTTCTCTATTCAATTCTACTTGCAACAGAAGAATATTGGACTTTTCCAGAAAGTATTAGGCGTCGAGGTAAAGAGTTAA
Source organism: Nanomia bijuga (assembly GCA_032273505.1). Taxonomy (NCBI): domain Eukaryota; kingdom Metazoa; phylum Cnidaria; class Hydrozoa; order Siphonophorae; family Agalmatidae; genus Nanomia; species Nanomia bijuga. Next base: position 4,404 of record JAUKPT010003318.1, on the reverse strand, counting down.
AAAACTTTTAAATGCATCCACCCCCTGCATACATCCCACCACCGCCTCAGGCTACCAAATCCAAAGCATACAAAGGTGTTCAAAAAGACCAAGTTTTGACGAAAAATAAGAAAAACGCCCGGTGTCTTAAGTCCGTTCAAATCCATTTTAATCCGGTGAAAAAGTCTCAATCTCATTGCTTTTGAATACATTTTTTAATCTAATTTTTTGATGCAAGATATTCCAAAAGAGTTCTGACAGGCGATTTGAAAGTAATAATACTTATGAAATGGAATGGAGTCGTAAATTTCAAAAGAGCGTCAAGTCAAACTGAAAAGAAGTGCTTCCTCCTCCCCTTCTAGCGTGAAGTAATTATCGAATGTCATAAGTGTGAATTCTGCTGACTTCTGCACTTAGTTCTCTACATGTTTTTTACTTTGTTTAGGACATTCAGCATCTTTCAAAGTAAATAATGCAAAAATTTTAACTAATTAGAAAAAATACTAAAAATACTATAATTACAAAAAATGCAATACAACTATAAACAAAAATGTCACAAACAAAATGACAACAACTACACAAAAAAATCACAAAACGTAAATTGATAAAAGACGAAATTGGCTTAGCAAATCTTTTTTATTTTCTATTTTCGATCCTGGTGTACTTTGTTCCATTCGTATTGTATTCAAGGCGTTCACTAGAAACACTTTGTTAGTATTACTAACACAATTTCACGGACTTTTCATATAAATGGAGTGAAATAAAAAACGACCTTTTCTAAAGGTGCAATAAGTGCTGGCGGCTAATCTAATAATCATTTTTTTTACCCAAACCCAGTTCATTGGTAAAAAAAGTTGGCAATACAAACACAATGGAATGTTATTGCCGAGTCCGGTGAAATTTGTTTCCATATTTTTGGGTTAGACAATCCCGAAGTTGCCTACTAATAACACATGTTAAACAAAGATCAACGTTACAATAGCTTTCCCTAACAATATCGTAAACATAATTAACATATAATACCCTGTCAACCCCGATGCCCCACCCGTGGCTTGATGCAGGGCAACTTGCATACGGGGGACGTCATTAGTTATAAACCTAGTCACCCCCTGGTCGAGGGCAATTTTTATATACTTAAAATCATCTGTCTCTCTTTTCTCGCGCTCCGTCAGATTCCACATATAGATATTAAAAGCACCTAGACCAGCCGTCCGTGTGCCGTAATTACCTTTTATAATAGTCTTTATCGGATATTTTTTATCACTGTATAAATCCATAGAGAGATCGACTACGGTTGAATTCACGGCCTTACTCACTATACCGCTGGTGAGTAAATACTCCGTAAAAACTGTACCGTTCTTTTTCGTTTTTTCGAAGCAATTGAAATATAGAATGTCAGGTATTTCTCGGTACGTTTTGAGCATACTGTTTCCTTTAGAAGGTGTGAACAGGGAACTGTCCATCCACCAACCGCTCGCAATCTCGGGCGCGTATGACGTAAACGCTTTCAATTTGAATGCGTCACGTGAGACAACTATGACGTCATTCTGGAGGCCTAATTCTTTTATCATGTCAGCGACTTTTTCGCTGATGACTTTACCGCGGTGGCGGTCTAAAGGGCCGTTAAGAGGGACGTCGCCAGGAAGGAGCTAGAAGAAAAAAGGTCAAATGTGAAGAATAGATATACAATAATACACAATAATCTTATTTACTCTGTTTTTGAATCACTCGGTTACGTCAACATTCAAATTAGTATTCAATCAATTAATCTTAGAAATAAAAGTATAAAGTTTGGTATTTTAACAAAATTTGCTAAAATTGGTTCATTGATAAAGACAAAATGGTCTCTTTCAGGTGGGTTGCCCAAAATGCCTATATTATATAAGAAATATATATTATATTAATATATTATATAAGAAATACAAATAGAAGAGTGGATATTCTGTCAGGAATGAGGAGTTCATACAACTATAATTGGTGCTCGAGATATCAATATCAGGTTCCACGAATGCATAAATATCTATTTTCTAATAATGAAGGACATCTTATAAAAGTTTCATTGTTTCTGGGGAATTTGCAACAAAACTTAAACGATAGAATGGACGAATGAAACTTACCTCAATATAAATGAGTTTTCTATTTCCTTTCACAGATTGCAACACATCCTTCAGAAGTGGAATCTTTAATTCAGAATTGTAATTCTTCGTAATGGTCTTAGTATCTAAAAGATTAAGCGAAAAAGAAAATTAAAGTCAAAAAGAGAATTTCTAAAAAAGAAAGATGTTATGGTCCAAAGAAATTTCCATGATCTGGACGTTTCAGCAACTTTACATCAAATCCAACCTAACATACAGTTGTAACACTGTTACTGTCTCATAATATATTCCTTTTTCACAAAATTACGATGAAGGGAGATTTCACTTATTCCATACGAGTATGATTAGTCAAAATTTCTAATTTTCAAACTACGCAATTTAGATAAAATGTTCTCACAAAACATGCTTAATGACCTACATGCACCGATATACAAATTTTAAATCATTCTGTTGTGGTTTTCAGCCGAATCCGCCCCTTATGGTACGTGTAATTTCTACCAGGGTAATGATACAAACACGGTTATTTCAGGTGCACCAGATTGCGTGGTAACATGGCAACTAGTAACATAACAAATAGAACAATTTAACAAATTAGTATTTAAATAGCAATACCTGATACTTTGTACTTAATATTCTTTTTAAGCGCCATTTTGGCAATCTCCTTATATGGAAGCTTTCGTACAACATAATTAAGGCCAGTCATTCTCTAGAAAAATAAGAATTCCATCAGTCAATGGGAAAAAAATTGCGAGGGAATCTAGGGTCAATATGACAGTCAAATAATTTCGTAATTTTCGTAAAATCAGGAAGAACTGAATGTTCAATTCCCACCTTTAGTGGCTGGTATTTCTTAAACAGAAATAAAGATATTTAGGAAATATTTAGATTTCATGGGAACTTAATGGAACTTAACTGTCAGTAAAAGATGTTTATATTCTAGTCATCTATCATTAATAAGGCAAATTTCCATCTGAAATGTTGGTATTCTATTTCAAATTGTTATAGCTTTCACCATAAAAAAATATCCCATAAAAAATAAATACCGCTTACATTAAGGTCATCATCGCCAAACAAAATGACTTGATTATCCTTGGTCATGCGCACTTGCATGTGCATTCCACCTGCTTTCAACCGAACCAAGCTCAGCATACCTTCTAATGTGTTCTCTTGGTAACCGTTAATATTTCCAGTGTGACCAATAACTATGGGATGCTGAATGTGATAATATAAGTGACTCTTTGGAATCTGACGTAAGTGCGTTGATTTGTAACAATCTTTGTGGTATTCTGAAAAAGAAAAACAGGAGAAAAAATAATAAAAGGGCTTATTGAAAGTAAATTTATACTAATAGGCTCTTAACGAGAACGTACAATTCCATATTGCAAAAGTATTTTTGACAGAGTTCGGTTTTTAAGATAAATTTGTTTTAACTTGCAGTCTATTCTATCTACTTAAGGTCGTATTTCCACAGGGAAGATTTGTCGCGTAAAGAAAACAGTTAGTGTAAAACAAATTTGAGAAATATGACAAAAAATTTTCTCATTTTCTTTTTTCTTTCGATTGCAGTAACGAAAATTCTCCTCGTGAAATAAATAAAATGTGTACTTTTGATACTTTTGTCTATATTGTATTTAATTTAACATCGCTGTAAATACTATTATATATTTTATTCCATTCCTTACCATTCTTTTTCTAACCGTCAAAGGTTGGACAATGAATGCCAACTAAAGCACCTGCTGCTTTGTCTATTTATGTTTGGATCCAAGTGGTTATAATGTCTAAAGAAAAACCGCAACGAAACCTCTGCAAAACCCCTTTATGTTTTGTAGAAAATATCAATGATCCATGAAAAATGATATACTGTCAGGATTGGAAAAAAACAAAAGAAAATTAAATGTAAACAAGCTAAATGTCAAAAATAAAGAATATAAGTAAAAGGTTAAAAACATCTACAGTAAAAAAGTAAAAAAATAAGTAGGAAAGTAAAAAAATAATTAAGCTTTTTTTCAACTGAACTGACCACCGTTCCAACAATGCAAATAAACTCCATTCCCAAACCAAGAAAATTAACTCTTTTTAAAGCAGGGCTTCAGTTCTGTAAACGAACAGTAGGCGAATCTTCTATAATTTCAATTGATATTGAAAATCAAATAGCGAACAGTATTGATAGTTGATCCAATATCAGGCAAAATTCGCTGCTCCCCGTCCTCCGGTTTAAATCTGAAGGCATGCCTCATATTTCTCTATTTTATAGTCGTCGGCGCATTGGCTCAGTGGTTAGGTTGCAGGTTTCTCAATGGAGCGACCCGGGATCGATCCCTCCTGGATC
>JAUKPT010003317.1:0-12176 GCA_032273505.1 Nanomia bijuga | reverse complement strand
TCGGACAGACAAAAAGACATTGTTCAGTAAGAATAGGAGAACATCTTCGCACGGATAAACAATCACATATTTACAAATATTTATTCTTGCGAGGATTCATCTGAATATGTTACGTATTTTCGTTTTCTTTTTGGCGAAAGATAATCAGAAGTTGTCGAAGAACCATGTATTCTGGTTATCGTTGATGTTTACGGTACAGTTAAATAATTGAAATGACGAGGCGGCTGGTGCAAAAGAAGGAATCAGTGTGAAGTTAGAAGGATTCGATATTCTTGGATCATTTGGAGATATTTGGTGAGTGCGCTTTGGTAAAATACTTTATTTATAACTATTACTCGAGGGTGGCGGAACAGGAAGATTGTCGATCGCTCGAGAAAGAAGAAAATGTTGCTCTTCATCACCACTGTCATAAGCATCTAAGTCTGCCTCCGTTCGGTGGCTGGTTACTGCAATAATGTCAGACTTTGGTATCTGATTTCTTCTCATATTTTGCTTTACCTTCTAGAACTGATCGCGATCGTGCGAAATATTGATGATTCAATATTGAGTATTGATAGTTTTTAACCTCAAATATCTCTCTATACTCGCCTGTTATTCTGTAACTTCAGTAAAAATAAGTTTGGAGTACAAGATCAAGTTCAAAAGGAGCTAGCTTCTCAATTTCGTGTTCTTGTTTTCTTGCTGTAGGCCACTCATTGTAGAAGCAATTCATCCATTTCTCAGTGCACTTTTGAATATTTGCATTAGTGGTGTTCCCAACAAAAAAATCAACTTAATTGTATTTTCTTCTTTGCTGTTTACAACTTATTTCGCATACAAGTTTCACCGAAAACATTTGAAGGTCCTTGTCCTTCGGTTTTTTAAAAGAATAAAACTCATTGTTTTTTTTCGTTTAAAATGCTACAGTTAAGTATTTTTTTTATACCTCCAATGCTTTTAACTCATTATATTGTACTTAAAGTTAAATCATTTATTTAATTTATAAAACTTGTTTATCTGTTACCACTTCTTATTATTACTAGCTATATACTGAACACTAATTAAAAAAAATTAAGAAATTACATACAGAAGAAACATTGTTTATTGTTTGTTTTTTTCAACATTCCATTCCGTGTGTAAATGTCTATTTAAAATTTCTATCATCTTAAGAAATATTTTGAATAAACTCAAATTCTATCTTGGTAAAAAATAATTTACGATTTATTTATTTCAGATCTTTTCTTTTGAGATTTTATGATTGTGAGGGAATAGAAAATTTATAAAAGTATTTTATCTAAAAGTATATCATTTAAAACTTGACATCCTTTGGTACTAATTAAACAAAATTATAAGGACCTAAATTGAATTTATATAGTACTTAGTACCTTTTATGAAAATATAGAAATTGTAATCATTTTATGGTAGAATTATCTTGAAATTTAGCCCCTTATACATTTCTAAAATTGGTACTAAAAATATATATTTTGAATGGTATACTTAGAACCTTTGATTTTAAAATCATTATAAAATTAGTACTTATTTATCTTAAAATTGTCTTAAAAAATTAGGTCCTTATAAATTTGTTTAATTAGTTTTAAAAGATGTCAAATTTTAGCATTTAATAGGTACTAAGAGATACTAACTAAGTACTATGTTTGAATTTATATAGTACTTTTTTTTTTACAAACTTAAATTCTATCTTGGACTTGAGAAAAAATTTGGTAAAAAACAATTTACGATTATTATTTCATGATTTTTCCAGAAGAAAATTTTTTGAAAATGAAAATTTAGCTTAGGGTTTTCAAATGAAATTTGTCCAAACTCAAATTCTACTATGGACTTGAAAAAAAATTTAGTAAAAAATAATTTACAATTATTATTTCAAGATTTTTTCAGAAGAAAACTTTTTGAAAATAATAACTTGGTCAAAGTTTTGAAATGAAATTTGTTCAAACTCAAATTCTGTCTTAGACTCGAGAAAAGATTCAGTAAAAAATAATTTTCTTCAAGATTTTGTCAAGTTCAAAAACAAATTCTGTCTTTGAGAAAAGATTTAGAAAAAAAATAATTTACTTCAAGATTTCTCCAGAAGAAAATATTTGAAAATGAAAATTTTGCTAAAGTTTTTCAAATGAAATTTGTTCAAACTCAAATTCTGTCTTAGAGTCGAGGAAAGATTTGGTAAACAAATAATTTGCTTCAAGATTTTGTCAAGTTCAAACTCAAATTCTGTTTTAGAGAAAAGATTTAGAAAAAAAATAATTTACTTCAAGATTTTTTTAGAAGAAAATATTTGAAAATGAAAATTTCGCTAAAGTTTTGTTCAATCTCAAATTCTGTCTTAGACTAGAGAAAAGATTTGGTAAACAAATAATTTGCTTCAAGATTTTGTCAACTAAAGAAATATGTCGACTTTTTTCTGGAGTTTGGGACCATCATTTTTGGATTCTACACCTAAAATTTAGTATCCATACTATTTTTCAGCTTAATCTGATGACTTTTAATTTTGAGGGGTGGGAATGGAGCTAGGGCGTCACCTCTGCTGCCCTATGAATCTGACGTCATCAGGAATAGTTAATTGTTATAGACAATAGTCTAAACAATGGATCTATTGTTCTCCTTTTGTTCTCTATTGTTTCCCTTAGATTTTTAACAATAGGCAGTGGTAGAATTGAGTTTATTTCTCTACTCATGGTAATAAGCCAATTTATCTTTATTTTCTGACCAACAGACTGACCAAAGATTTGAACAGTCTGAAACCAGAAACAAAGAATTAATTATCAGTCCAAGTATTATGTATCTACAGCAACTAAAGATGGAAAAAGATTTTGAACTGTATTTCTTTACAAATAGTAGAACATATTGGATAAAATGTTTTTCGTTGTCTAAAATTGTCCCTACCACCTGATGAACTTAATGTAAGGCCTTTCTGGTCTAAATTTACCACTAAAATAACGATGATCTTACCTTAAGCTCATTGGGTTTGTCTATTATTGCATCTATATGTAAATTATTGTTAAGGTATGAGCTTTTGAGTTTTTGAGATCTTGAGCTCATCAGCTTACCAGCATGACATTATGACCTCATAACCTCATTACCTTAATGCCCCCTTATGCCCTTTTGAGTTTATGACAGCGTATCAGCATTTTTCTTTTCTTTGTTGTGTCCACTTCTAGCTTGCTTGTTCTTTTCAGTTTCAGTTTCTTGCTTTTTTTTTCAGACAGTAAACAAGGAGTTCCTGGTCAAGTATTTGAAGGAAAAGAACGATATGGACATTCATCTGTTGTGTTCAATGGGTAAGCATGGTTATGAAACATTATTGATAATTCTTGTTGTATACATTTGCGTTTTATTTTTGAGAAACAGGGAAGTAGTTCGATAAAAGCTTTTTTATCAGATGATAAAAAAAATGGAAACAGTTCATTTTTAAATATTCTTATGGAGAAAAGTAGAAAATTGACAAAATTTAGTTTTGTTTCATCTATTTCGTTGAGGTGAAAAAAAAATTCTCACAACAAAAGTAGATTGTGTGGAAAGCAGCTGTGTGTTGGGGTCAAGTTTTTGGCCAGAATATATATAGTTGTTCACATGAAAAACTATGTGTAAAGAAATGTTGAAATCATCATTGTGTGCTGAACTATCTGTATTGAATCAATTTCACAATTTCTCATACACTAAATGAAGTACCATAAACCTCCATTTGAACGCTGTTCTCGATTAAGCACCGCGTGGAATAAGCGTTGTATCTTAGGTTGAGAATTGTTGTAAACACAACTACCTATCCTCAATGTACCTCATTAATCTGTTCAAAGTGATTTGAATCCAATATCGAAGTTGCATAGGATCTGGATCAGGAACTTGATCATCATGAGGAAGGAGATGAAGACAAGGATTTAGAAGTATGTTAATTCCGACCTCACTGCACTGGCTTGTCTATGTTACGCTGGATGGCACAGAAAATTGGCTACTTGACTAAATCCAGCTTCACCCAATTAAATAGCCGCCTTGGTTTGGTCGCGTGGAGAGGATGAGTGATGAGAATTGGTTTTGATATTAACAGCTCAAGGTTCCCCAAGGAAGACTTGGAGAAGAGTGATCAACGGCGATATCAGATTACTTGTACTTAACTCAGGATAGAAGTTTTTGGAAGACAAAAATCGCATTAGGAAAAGTCTGACCCATGCAAGCGTGGACAAATTTGCAGACTCAAAACAATGAGGAGGAGGAGGAGGAGGAGGAGGAGGATGATGATGAATCTTTTTTTTTTGAATAAGTGCTGCCATTGGTTAAGTGTGCATCAAAAAAGTTTTGAACCGCTGCAGTGCTTAAATGAGTATTTAAAGTATGTTCTTCGTAAACATAAAATGTTTTCTTTAGGTCGATGTATATATTTGGTGGTTTTGGTGGCACTTTCAAAAATGATGTATTTCAAATACGGGTATCAGGTATTACATTTGTTGTCCTGATTTTCACTTTTTCATTCATATTTGTACTTGCGTCATTTGATTTTTTTACTTAATATTTTTCACAATAGAAAAAATAACTTAAATAATATATTTAGAAAGCATAGACAAATTGAGTAAGAATTTTTATAAAGGTTGAGTCTGTTAAGTGGAAAAAAAACGCATTAAAAAATATTGATTTTTGGCCGAGTTATAGCTTATCAAAGTTACATGGTTCTAAAAATACAAATTTGCTTGTATCAAAGAATAGATAGTATATTTATGCATTGTAGTCTAATTACAATCCCAAGTCATGGTCAAATTTAGAATTTTCTATTGAAAATTTTCAGTTTTGAACCTTAATTACCCTTATTTGCCCTCAATTGTCCCATAATTAATTGTAAAATAATAAATAAAGTTGTGAAAAAGAAGTGCAAAACCTTCTTAGTGTTTATGTCAAAACATAAGCTGAATAATTTATTATTTTACTAATGGTCTAGATCGTTCACCTAAAGATGGCTTAATTTTAATATTAAGATTTTCAGCTAAAATCAGCCATAAAAGGTTTTTACAAGATTTTTCTGGTCTTGAAGCTAATTATTTTGGATTTACTGTTTTATTTTGCATTTATTTAGCCACTTATATTATATCTTTTTTTTACAATTACTAGATATTTGGCCTATTAAAAAAAACTTGAGTTTATCGCCCTTTTTATTTGAAAAAATTGATGCAGAGGGCAGCATTTTATTATTATTTATTTTTTTATCTCTCTTTTACTTTTTTCTTTGAGATCTTTATTACTATATTTCGAAGGATAGTATGAGGTTAATTATATATTATATACATCGATCTATTGGATTACTCTCATAAAGTGACTATCAAGACTGGTATATGGACAAAACTATGTTTAAAGCTAAAAAACTGATGAGTTTTTAAGATACTTCTTGGAAATAATAAACAAAAAAAGGAGGTGTGGTAGCCAAATCTCATGCGGGCGGAGATGATAAACTCATATTTTCTTTTAACGGGCCTTGGACGTTATCATATGTCACAAATTTCCAATGAAATTTCCGTATGAAATTGACCAACTTCGACAAGCAATAACTTGGCCAAAAATCAATATTTTTTGATGCGTTTTTTTGTTTGGTCGTATCAATGAGGACATTAATATGAGTCACAGAATTAAGAGACGATTCAGCCATGGGATTTTGCCTTTAAGGTATAAAATGAATAAATAGAATAGATGTATCAAGTGTTTGCTTTAATTTCCTTTATTGTTTCTAGGCGATTGCTTTAAATACAAAACCGAAGCAGATTGCCTTAAAACTCATAATGCTGGTTGTGTGTGGAGTAAGCTCAAGAGTAAATGTATTGCTGCAGAAAGTATTCAACCAGAAACCTCTATCAAGAGACCTGATAGTGGAGGTTATTTTCATAATTCCTTGTCATATATTGAATTATAAAGAAAATTTCTATATCCTTTTTTTTCTTAATTTATTTAGTTTTACTTATTTTTCTCAATTAAACTCCTAACATTAATTTAATCTTTTTTTCTTGATTCATTCAGATGTTTGCAGATCTAATCTATTTTTATCTTTTGACAGCTTGTGATAGGGTTTCTTGTATAACTAATTCATTTTCTGGAATTTTTTGTCAATAGTCAAAAAGACCGATAATGAAAGGCATTTATAGCCTTGCTGCAATATTGAGAGCCTTGTTATTCGTTTCTAGTGGCAGAAAGTAAATGTAAACACTATCAGGATTGTGTGCAATGCACAAATCACAAGTGCTTCTGGAATCGAAGTGATAAAGAACATCCTTACTGGTCCTGTACAGGAAAAGATGTAAATTTCAATGTAAGTGTCATTCTATTTCAGCACTTTCTCTTCATTTTTTTCTATTTTTTTATTGCTGACATCAGGAATGTATTTAAATCTGACACTGTTATTTTCTAAGGATAGCTAATCTAGGATAGCTAATCTAGAATAGCTGATCTAGGATAGCTTTACCCCTTGGCCCTATCATTGGAGGTGAGGGGGGGGCACCAACAACTTGGATCAAAATTGTTCCTTTATAGATTCAAATACCCAAATGCATTATACATAAGTTAATGAATATTTGATCTTTTTAGGTGCTTATGAATACAAATTCACGTAAGAAAAAGGTAAGAAAAAGCTTTATGATTTATGGTGAGGATGTTACAAAATAGAAGTCAGTATTTCTACAATTTTGTAGAGAGCCTAATGTTTTTTTTCTGCAAATTGTGAGGATAGAGCAAAAGACCAAATTGTGATTTTACCTATAATCTAGGTCATGTTTAAAAACAAACCATTACCCCATTTTGTGTTTGCAATTTTTTGGGTATTGTTGGATCAAAGGGGGTTCACAGGCTCCACGCCTAATATAGTGAAAAGTCAATAAGTCCAAATGAAATTATGAATTTTACGCTGGTTAACATTAGACTATGTCTAGAATTGATTTTCTAAAAGTTTTTGTCCAATTATGTATATCTATGTTACACAATTCTTCAAATCTGCTGCTTTGCTTCTTTTCAACATTTCTTATTTTACATTAAATATTCATGATAATTATTGTTATATTCGTTAACAATACTCGAACTGCAAAAAAACAATAGAACAATTGAAGTTTTGAAGATATTTGATACAAAAAAAATAGTAACTCATATCTAGATGTCTATGATGAATGGCTACTTCATCTTTTCTAAAATCAAACGACCCTTCTCACGAATGGCTTTTGATCAAGTCCACGTGAGAAGCATTAAGTGCTATCAACAGCATGAAGAAATAAGTCAAGCCAAGGTGAAAAAAAGGTAGAAAAATTTATAAAATATTGATTGATTATGCAAAAGGTACTGATAACACAACAGATATCAAGGAATAAGCTTTCTTTGTTAAAAACTGTTGAGCAGAGTTGGCGTTTGTCAGGCTCGTTTTGGAGTCCCGTTTATGAATAGTTCAGCTAATCTCATATTTGAAGGAGAATCCTGCTATGGTGTCATACTTTATCAACATATCCCGTTTGACAGGGCAGATATTGTTTGATCGCTACTTATTGTAAAGCTTGAAAACACAAGCAAGAGCTGTAAGAGGGCCAACAGGAACGAGAATTTTCCGAAATAACTTACAATACATTATATCCATAAAATGTTTAGAACTCATTTCTATGCAACACAGAAAACCAAAACGATTTTGGGCTGTACATATCATCCAAACTCATAACACTACATCGAATTCAGAATATAATTCAGTATTCCAAATGAATAGCACAACCGAGGAAGCAGAACAAATAGTGGTTTGACTTATGCTAAATTGTTTTAAGAATAACTTTTCATTCATTGAAGTTCTTTCTATAGACACTGATGCAGACTGATGTACTAATTTTACTTCTTGTCTACGTTGTTGTTGAGATAGTCATTCGACCGTATTCCTGGGGTTTCTCTTTATTTTAAATTAGTTACACCTCATCCCAGCTGGTACAACGTTGTATCCCTTATTGAACAACTTAGTATTGATGTTTGTAAGGGATTATCATTTTTCTATGCATTTACTGGGTGTGATTCAATTAAAAGTTTTAAGGGAAAAGACAATTGTTCTTTTTTATGTATAGATGAATAGTGATAAAAAGATATCTTTCTACAGTATTCACAATGCACAACTTTTGAGCTAAGAAATTGATTTGTAGCGAAAATATTGACATTGGAAAGCTACAGGGTGTTCACAGGTCAGGAAAAAGGTCAGGAAAAAAGTCAGGATAAGGTAGTGAAATTGCCCTAAAAAGTCAGGATATCTAAACTTTTTTACCTGGTCAGGTCAAGGGATATCATGACATTTAGTCCTGTGTGTGGTGAGTGTATAACCAAGATTTGCTGAAGCAGTTAGTCCATTTCTGACTAACTGCAATATCTGGGTGGGACATCACCGTAAAAAAATGGAGCAGTTGATCATGTCAGAGTAAATGCTGGACCCCACTAGGGGTCATATGTTATCCAAATTATTATTTTTTATCTTAGTTAACTCTGTACTAGCCCCATTGCCTTCTTAATAACCTAAAATTATTAAAATATTTCAGATAAAGCTCGAAGCTCCTCAAAATACTATAAATATCAACTGGTTTTGGTGAAAATAGGGTGGTGTATGCTTCTACAGCACAGGCAGCAGTTAGTCAAGATGCTGACTAAATTTAAGATGCCATGATACATATCTATTTTGAAAACATAAAAAGATTTCTTCAATAAGGACAGAGGATTCATTTTCAGTGATGACTTTCGTTCAGTATGCACGAGCATGGTATGCATATATATAAGTCGATTAGTCTATTAATTGAAAACTGTTTAGGTTGCAGTCTCTACTTGTCTGTTTGCCTGTCTTTATTCGTTTTTTTGATACCAAATAAGTGTTTTTATCAATGAAAAATTGGGAAATATGGACAGTTTATTTTTTCCACAAAATATCATCTAACCACTTCATTTTTAATTACTAATCGTCAATGTTTTGCATTCTTATGAAGATATTATAAGTCTCATCTTGATTTGTTCTTTTGTTACTGATGAGAAACTTAAAACTAAATTATAATTAAGAACATGATGACTACCAGTGATATTAGTAGAAAAGAAGCTAGCATTTTTACAGGTATATTGAGGTTAAAAGGGCACCCAAATTTTCACACTTAAGATGTAGAGAAAAATCAGTGCGATATTAAATCAATCTTATTTCTAAAACAAATATCCATTTTCGAAGATTACTTAACTTCGGTTTAATACATCTTCAGGAATGCAATTTCAAAGTTGTTCACAACGCTAAGTTCCTACTCATACACTTCTGCTGATCGTTAAGTTTTACATTCCCTTTATTATTCCTTAAAAAGATAATATATTTCAAAAATTCGTTCTCCTCAAACAAAAAATTACTTTTATAGGCTTTCTTTTACACATTTTGCACGCATTACTTGAAAGTAATGCACAGGGATTTGAACAATAATTAACTGCACGTTTTGTTATTTTGTGTCATTTGTTTATTAAAATGTTGATAAGAAATAACTAACATTATTTTGTCGTTTAATTGGAGAAGGAACAGGTTAGTGTAAAAACGTGAAAAAAATGGCAAGGCCAAAACAAGTAAAACTTGAATTATCTTGCAAATCAAAAGCAAGTCAAAAGATTGCAAGACTTCTATACAATAAGAAACTGGAGCAAATTGCTGATGCAGTAGAATACTGTAAGATAAATAAATGCAGGGGGAAAAAGCCTTATTAACTGGCAGGTTTCCTCTCGTAAAATACCATAAAACTATTGTTAGGAGATTAGATGGAGACGTTGTATCAGATCACGAAAAATAACATGTCTCAATACTTTGTCAGTAAATTTTTCTGGCAGTTCTTTAAGGCTAAATTCGAAAAAAACTTGCAAGAGCAGTTGCTTGCAGAGGAACTGATTAACAAGGATTCTTCACCAATGCTGAGCAAGTTAAACCTGGAATATGGACTGGAAATATCGATGGTTCTCGTTTATTCAACCGTGATGAAACTCCTTAAGCCATTCGATATGGAGTTATGTGGAAAAGGTGCGAGTTTCAGCAAGTTAATAAAAGAAAATCGCAAATTTGTGATGATGGTTCCCATTTATATCACTTGATGGTAAGGTTTACATGTATCATGTTATATTGCAGGAATAACAAGACATTCCAGCGGTCAAAAGAATAAGAGTCTAGATATCAAACTGGAGAGTCCTGCATTGGATCATGTCAATGTCTCTATAAGATATTAAAGAAAGAGAGAATAACTTGTCCAATATACATGTTGACTGATGGACACTAAAAAGAAAATATAAAATATAAACAATTTTATGAGTCTAGCTCTCTCTTTAAACAACAGTTAATACAAAAAATACAGGTATTTTGATAATTGGTAATGTATAATGTAATGTATAAAAAAACAAAACAAAAAAACTTACAAGTAGATTTAAAATAAAAAATAAAATATAATTGAATTCGTAAAGGAAATATAAATTTACTAAATAAGTGATCTACATGTTTGATTACGGCATAAGTAAAAAAAAAATCATGAGGAAACGGTAATAAGAGTCATTAAAAACAAAGAATTTTATTATTGTGGTGGCCAGTATCCACTTCCCAGAGATGACGATTTGTGAGTCATGAAGTCTCATATATGATTTGCCCCCAAAAAATGGATACAGCAAAAAACACTGCCTCCGATTTTATTCCGATTTTATTTGCATGATAAAAATTCCGTTTTAATCTGTATCGGCCTAGTGGTTTCAAGCTATACCTTTATGATACCTGTTTTTATTTAGTAAAGTTTTAAAAATATACCAAAAATCAAAGAAAAAATGTAACAAAATTTAGTATCAAAACACAAAATAGCAACCACAACAAGCACAAGAGAACATATATACTAAAAAAGTATATATTAAAAAGAAAGAAAAGATTGGTCTGCAAAAAAGACGGATGAATATTGAATATACTATCGTTATCAAACTGAAAGCACGCGACTACTTGTGACTTGAACTTGTTTTATATACATGGTGAGCAGCATGCAGGGACGTAAATGAATTACTTTTTGTTCCTATGTTTAACTACAGTTAATCGATTGATCCTAACAATAAATTAAGGAATTCCTGATTGTTCAAAATTGATAGTATAATCTATATGAAAGATCCATGAAAATAATATTAGGTAGGAAGAATATGATGGTATGATGGAATCTCATTCAAAGGGAATTGTAAACAAAACAAGACATTCAAAAAATATGAGAAGAAAGAAGATATTCATTCAGTAAATACAAGTTCAAAGTATAAAGTAATGAATGATATAAAGATATCAAGAATAATTAAGGAAAATATGAAAAAAAGTAAAAGCAAAAAGTGCACTAATATATACACATAAGGAGTCGAGAAGAAGAAGCTTCGAAGACGTTATGCTAGCTTATTGAACACATTACGTATTTCTTCTGTGATGACAACCGTTAATTTGTAATGTTATTGAACTTTTTGGTGTGAAAAAAAGAACTAAAATAGAGACATAAAGAAATACTTATTCAGCCCTGTCAATTTGGTTTTTAGCACAACAGCACTGGTGTGCCGCCGTAAAGGTCGAGTACGGGGGCATTCGCGGCAATTTTTAATTTTCATAAAGAATCACCGCAATCATTTATTATCCAACTTATGCATCTAAATCACTTATCAATTTTCCTGTTTAAGATCACAAATGCAGAATGCAGAATGCCGCCGAAAATTGACAGGGCTGCTTATATGTTTAATACTTGTTTGTGTATACAGACTTTCATAGCTACACATAAATGTAAATGATCATTTTTATTAGGATGTAACAATTTATTTATTGTTGTTTATAGTTTAAAGGAAAGAAAAAAAAGATGAGAAATGTTGTGATTTTTGCTTCAAGAGAAATGAAAGAAAGAAAAAATAAATGATTTGTTACTTTAATTTACTGGGGAAAAGTTAAATAAATGATAAGGATGATAAAAAGGGTTCTATGAATTCAAAGTGTATGTGCCTTAGTAGTGACACTTGAGGAAACAATGAAAATGTTTGTAAGAATTGAATTCATTAAAATCATATGATTTAATGAACTCATTCCAAATAGATGGAATGGCGTATTTAATGCCTCTGTCACCATAGGTCAGAGTTCTTATTTGAGGGACAGTAAAACCTCCATTAGTCATATTTCGAGTATTATATTTGTTCGTATTAAGACTAAAAAG
>JAUKPT010003316.1:0-12176 GCA_032273505.1 Nanomia bijuga | reverse complement strand
GATTAAAAAGAAAAAAAATCATTTAAAACTGGCCTACGCTAATTCACCGTAAGTTAGCCCGTTAGTTCTAGTAGTCTGTGCTTTTACCAAACTTTAAATACCGTGTTGTCTTAATTTTACGTTTTTTCGATACTTGTCAAGCTAGGGCAATCAAAAAATCTGAAAGGAGAAAGATGTTTTTTGCAAATTTACAGGAGATTTTCTTAAAAATATTTACTATGCAATAAATCTTTAGAAAGTGAAAATGAATTGTAAAACAAGAATTTATAATGCAAAATATTTGGAATTTGTTTAGTTTTGTAAGGCCAATTTAGGCCTGGGGCAAGCTAAGACAATTCTCGCAGAATATCAATTTATTATCACTTTACAGCGATAACATAGTAACGACGATGTAATTGTAGATCAGGTACTTTCGAATATTTTCCATATTCATGATCATTATATTCATAATCTATAAGGGAAAAAGTGTTCTAACAATTTGAAATATAAAATGAATTAATCAGAATTCAAACCAAAATTAAAATTTCAGCGTCTGTGTTCTACTCCGGTGTTCATATTTCGAATTCAAGGAAGGCTTATGCTTGTTAATGTAGAGTGCTTCCAATGTCAACAGATACATTAGTCCACGTGCAGTCCGGACTTGTATCTTTACGTCTTCCAAAGTGGGGCGTTGATCGATGCACTAGACAAAATGACTTTCCACTGGCTTGTTCGGATTTCCATGTTTTCTGAGTGAGTCGCAAATTAAATTGTCGAACTGACTGTCCAACATAGCTGGAGTTGCATCCAAGACATGTTATCTGGTATATAGCATTGCTCTGTAGATATTTTGGGACTAGCGTCTTCAATGATGGTAATGCTGTCTTTAATTTTCTTAGTGTGATCACAGGTCTGATGTTGCTCCATTTTTGCAATCGCATTCCCTTTGAGGTCGAGAGATTATCACAAGATTATCAAAAGATTATCACTTCCTTTAGGTTCACTGTACTCTTTTATGGCTGTACTAACTATTTATAGAATTTCGATTCATATTTAGATTTCGTTGCCAAGAGAGAAGTGCTCTCGTTTAGCCAAAATATCATCCATTTTATTAACATGAATTGACATATCTTAATTATTTATTTGTGTGCCTTATGGGGAGAAAACTACCTTAACTACACTGGAACGATGAATGCAAAAAGTGAAATGTGATGCTGAAATTGTTGCGTATTACCTCGCATTGAGCATGCACCTATATTAACCTTGCCGAGTAACGTCACTCACGATCTACTGAATAACCCGACTTGGCATGTTACAGCGGATGGGTCAATATCTCAACAAAATATAAATTTTTAACTTTAAATAAATGATCCTATGGCCGGTTAGGGATCTCATGTCCAAAATAAAAAAGTTTCGGGGAAAAAGGGAAAATATGGGCAGTTTTCTATGTTCAGTTGTGTACCAAATTATATGAATATACTGTGTTCGGTTTTTTTATTTTTATGAGTTGCAAGAGATTTTAAACGATGAAAAAATTTAACGTTTTAAGTCTCTGTAATTTCTACATAACAACAATCAGGAATATCATAAAAATAATCGAGGTAAAGATTATAATGATATTTGCCATGCATTCTAATTGCATTTTGATTCTTTAAAATCACAATTTTTTTCAAAATGCATGTTCAGTTGAATATTCCGTAGTCAATTATCAAAATGTCTGTTGTGTAAAAAGAACGCTATCTGCGGAAGCTTAGTACCTTTGAAACTTTTTCAAAGCAAGATGAAACAATAAGATTTGGTACACAACTGGACTTAGACTATCCCGTTTTGCGTATGCAAAACACTGACAATTATAAATAAACGGTTAGATGATATTTAGTGAAAAAAATACCCTTTACCAGTCATATCATCATGTGTGTAAAGTAAGAAGTTTTTATCTTCCGACATTTTTGAGATATTAAGCCATCCGCTGTAACATGCCAGGCCGTGTCATTCAGTAGGCCGATCGTCACTATACTTTGTGTTCGTGCTTCCCCAAAATAGTAGTTGTGGTACCTATGGTAGCGCAATTGTTTTAAATTCTGCAGTCTTTCTAATCAATTACAGTTATTCCATTATGATGATAAATGGTGGTCACCTGCATTTATACAGAATGTACAGGAGACACATCTCGCACCTTCTAGCGTCGCTGAATCCTTTGATATTTGTTATGATAAAGATGAACTGAAAACTAAAAGTAGTCACCTTTTAAAAGAAAATCAATTGAATACAATAGTCGCTTTGAGTACAGGAAACGTAATTGATAAACAATTTGAGAATATAAGAGAGATGATAAATGTTGAAAACTTTTGTAAAATAAACACTTTGTTGCGTGTTACCGCTTGGGTAATTCGCTTTGTTTTCAATTTGATAAACAAAAATGAGAAAAGACGTGAAGTTACTTTGTCTTTGGATGAGTTGAATGCCGCAAAATACGTATGGATTAGATCAAATCAAGAATTGTTAAAAAAGGAAACAACTTTTTGTACACAACTGGTGAATTTTGTAGAAGATAAATCAAACATCATACGTTTGAAAGGGAGATTAAACGAGGCAAACCTGCCTTATGCTACCCAACAACCTATTGTTTTGTGTAAAGAGGATAGATTTTTTAATTTGATTGTTATCAAGAGAAATACAGCAAGATCTTTATTTGGTAATAATCAACCATATATGCTCCCACTAGTCAATGAACAGCATTCGAAAGCTGATATCGTTGGATACAGTGATGATGACGAAGAAGCTCCAAAGAAATTAAAACCATGTCCTGATGCTGATTTGATTAATCGAATCGTCAATACATCTTCTCAACAAGCACTAATATATGCTATCTCTCCTATGTT
The DNA here is from genome assembly GCA_032273505.1 of Nanomia bijuga. Lineage (NCBI taxonomy): Eukaryota > Metazoa > Cnidaria > Hydrozoa > Siphonophorae > Agalmatidae > Nanomia > Nanomia bijuga. The sequence continues at coordinate 9,315 of JAUKPT010003316.1, read as the reverse complement.
TCCTAAATATAAAGAAATGTTTCTGAAGAGAGAAGGCGGAGTAAATGAGATGGCTAAAAAAGCATTTGATAAGGTATATAGAATGGCTGATATTGTTGGATATACCGACAAAGCACCTGGGAGATTGAATAGAATAGTAAATCAACGTAACATTTATGAAGATAATTCGTCTAAAGGTGAAGAATGTTTCTGGAGAGTGGTGGTGGTGGATTGAATGATGGAGCATAAGGCGATGAAGATGATGAAGAATCGTCAATTTTTAAGAATATCTATCTAAAATATGGCCATCTACTACCTTTAGCAGTTAAAAAACCTGTTGCAAATAGCGATGATGGTGTGAAAGAGAGTAGCACTAAAAAAGATGATGATGCAGCAAATAAGGAAGCAGATAAACTGACGAAAGCTCGAAAGAGTCTTATGCAAACACAAATTAGAAGATGAAGAATATATCAGCTGTGAGCTACAAGATGCTTTGACAATAATAGAGAGCAATTCAAAAACATTTGAGAACGAACAAGCTGATCTCACACACATAATACAAGGTACTGGAGTAACACAATATTCACCAAGCTCTTCAGAAGAAATGATGGGAAAGTTGGCTCTACTCATTGGATAATTGTCAGATAGAAATACTACAGTTTTACCACAGAAAGAAGTGTTGCTTAGTACTTAAGTAAATTGTATCAGGAAAATCAGATTTTCTACAAAGAATACAAGAATTATTGTGAAGAATTGGGTATATGCCCAAACTGCACTTAGTATAGGTTAAAGCATGGTTTTGTTAAAAAGTTAGCCGATAAACTTTTTAACAAAACCAATCTTTAACATACTTAGTGCACCCAGAAATGCGAAAATATATCTTACAGGTAATTTGGTGATTTTACAGGCATCTTAACGGCATTTTTTAGAAATTATTCGTTACATCACTCCCTGGAAGATGTAAAGGTCTATTCTGCATTTTAATAATTAATTATGTTAATAGTATATAAACGAACGTTTCGTTTGGCTGGATGGAGGGGAGGCGGACGGTAAGGAGACATGGCGTACTTCAAACTTCAAACTTACGAACTTATAAACTTTTGCAATAATAATGTAAAAAAAGGAATGTAATAATTATAAAATTAAAGAACTTATGGTTATAAAAATACACAAACTTAAATAAACAAACTTAAATCTAACGCTATAAAATATATACAGACGAAACGTATGAAAAAGAAAAGTTTCAACTTAATTCTTTGACCACGTGTATGAAATAAAAAAGAAGATGATCTGATTGGATGTTTCTCTTAAGAAAAGATTCTGATATAAATAATTGATTTTTATGACTATTGATTCTAATATTTTGATTGGATAAAAGGTGTTTTTTTATTTCAGAAAATTATGCGATTGAATAAAAATGAATGCACTTGTGTATTTTTTAAATTTGATTTGATTACCCCCGGAAAACCATTTTGTTACGAAGAGTGCACTATCTATAGTTTTTGATGAATCGAATTATAATATTATATGAAAATTATATATTTTAGTATTGGGTTTGATTTTTAGCTTGGATGATTTATTTAATGTATTGAACACGAGAGAGAAAATAATTATATGTTGAAAAAGGAGGTTACTGCACATCTAAGGATCGAACTAGAATATACACCTAATAATGTAAACAAAGTTTGTTGATAACATCAGATAGGTGTTTTTTCTAGCATATGCACCTAAGTTGCATGCTCCTTCCTTAAAAATAAGAAAAAAAGCGAAAAAACATCAAAGGAAAAAAAAGAAAAATTGTTATGAGAGATCAGTGAAAATGTTCAAATAAAAGGTCTTTAAGAAATATCGATGGAATTGCATATTTTATACTACGCTCGCCATAACTCAAGGTCTTAGAATAAGGCAACAAGATCCCACCATGAACCATATTCCTTGTATTGTAAATATTTAAATTGGATTGGATCATCAGATCATTAGGAAGTAAATTTAATTTGAATTGGAAAGCAAGATTTATCTTTCCAATCTTAATTACATCATACAGTTTAATGATTTTGTTTAATGCATAAAGATTATTAGTATGATCAATAAATGATTCAAAAATGGATGACTTAATGACAAGTGCTTATATTTCACACGTGTTAGAATATGTTGACAAGTTCATTTACATATAAATTTTTACAATAACTCATTATCTATCGTCATTTTTTATAATACAAACTTGAATTCTGAAATTGTCGATGAAAAATTTATTCAAATAAATGCAAAAACAGATGACATTGATTGAAAATATGTCTATAGCTATGATAGATTTACCTAAAAAAATGTTTACCTAAATATGATTAATAGCGGATATTCGCTAACTTTTTCTGATAAATAAGCAAACCAAGGTCACAATTTAATGTTTTCTTAAAGCCAAAAATAATGATGTAATTTTCATTTGAACCAATCAACATTTTGAGATAATTCTTTTATTTTAATGCCACTCATCAACTATACAATGGATGCTTATACCTTGAAATGCAATGCAATGCAATGCAAGCTAGATATATGTATTAACGCTTCGTCAGGAAGTCGTTTCTATGTGTGTCGATCGGAAGAGGGGTGATAAATATACCCGTCCTTCGACATTTTCTTTATTTACAAGCTAACTAGAATGCATCTAGAGTCATCCCTTACAAATTTTACTGTGAAGAGTTTGTTCAAAAATGTTAATTACTTTTCTTGATAATTGCCGTTTTCTAACACTTACTCGAGTAAATAAATATTCTCTTCTGAGATAATCCGTTTCATAAAAGAAGAAAAATGAATAAATAGCCTTAATCATCTTATAAAAAGCCTCTAACAACGTGCAAACCAGCTGCTCATTTGCAAAGAAATATTTTACAAAGTTTGTCTTTTTAACCTTTTATTCCTTATCTGAATAAAGGAGTTCTAAGAAAATATCAAAATACCTGTATTGTATCCACAACTACAAGGAATTGTTCTAAGCAGTCACATATATTTTTCTACGAGTATTCATCACCAAAGAATTTTGGTACTGAAGACAATATGTACATGGGGTGGTAGTGTTATCACCCCTCTTCCCGACAAAGGGTTAAAAGAAAAAAATGATAACTTCATGAACCAATTGATTATGCAATCTTTAACCAATCAATCGGCTAAATTAGTCGTAATCTGGAACAATCCCTAAGAAAAAAACACTCTTTGAGCTAGATTAAGAAATTAGACTTTATCAAAAATACTTTTTGATAGAGTACAGATTTTCTTCTTTTCTTCGAAAAAACAAAAGAACAATACAAAATGAAACGTGCAAATCAAAAAGTTTCAAAATGGAGCGGTCCAGATTCGACCTCTCCTGGATCCCCGTAATCTTATTAATATTACGCCGGGTTTTACCTTCTGAATATTTGTTGTTACAGTAACATATGGCAGTGTCGACTTTGACGTCGATAACCGTATCTATAGCAACGGAAATAAATGAAAAACGTCAGCTATCGTAAGGGAAGTCCGATTCTTTAGCAGTTAGGATTTAGCGTGGATTGATTTTTTTATTGGTTTTAATGAAGACAATGCCATGTATTTAACGAAAAAGTGAGAAAATAAAAAGAAGAAAAATAAATGTTACAAAAGAACTGGGAAAATTATATGGTTTTAATTGGCGTCAAAAAACAGATCCACGGGCGATGTCAATAAATCATGATTGAAGAATGAAATGCTTCCGTGGATGTTCCACGGGTAGGCCAACTAGTTTGAAATGTTAATTCATTGAGCTTCAAGCATAATGTTTCCTTGTGCGTTAAATTCGCAAATGGATCCCGTTAATTGTTAAATGTTTTCTGTCTGTAGTTACCGATCCATCCCAAGTGTAGCGCCTAATGTATAATACTTCTATCGAGAATGTATGTGTGAATGTATGAAATTCATATAAAACAAAACAAAAAAACACTTTACTCCCTAAAATAATCTAAACGTCGGATATAAGTCTTTATTTGATTTCTCACTGCCATCATTATTACCCAAAATTGTATTACCGGTACTTTTCACCTTGATCATTTGTTTTTTGATAATAGAATCATACAACGCACATTTATTCACTAATTCGACATGCCGACCAATCGCAACAATCTCTCCATTCCTCAAAACAATAATTTTGTCCGCTTTCATTAAAACGTTCAACTTTTGTGTCACTATAATCGATGTCCGTCCGGAAACGTTTTCCAAAAGAACTTGATAACTGTCCGGAGTAAAGTCATTTTCGTCAACCAGTAAAATTGCCGGATTATGAATCAAGGCTCTTGTCAATAAAAGTTTTTCTCTTAAAGCCGGTGATGACATAAAACTATCCTCTTCATTTACAATTGTGTCATAGTCACTAGGCAACGACGTGACGGGAGAATCTAAAGATGTCAGTTTAGAAGCGCATTCAATTTCTTTTCTTGCCTCTATAGCAACTCCGTAAGCGATATTTTCACTTAGTGTTCTTTTAAAAATGGCTGCATTGGCTAAAACAGACCTCACTTTGTTATGGTAAAAATGGTGGTCATATTTTCCCAAACTTATACCGTCTATTAAAACGGTGCCACCTGTAGGCTCATATAACCGCAAAAGTAACTTCAGTAGCGTCGTTTTGCCGCTATATTTAGGCCCAACAATCGTCACCATCTCTCCTTGTTTTATTTTAATACTTAGATTCTTCAAAACATATCTGTTATGTTGAGAAGGATAGGCAAACGATACTTTCTTTAGTTCGATATCCCCTTTTATTTCGGACTGCACTGTGCCTAAGTTTCTTGATGCCGTGGTGTTAGGTGTGATTCTGAGATTTATATCACTTACAATGTTACAGATTAAAGTCTGAATTTCATCCAGTTTATTTGTAATCGAATGAAAGCCTTTTAAATCATGTAGAATCTGTACAAGAAATATTGCAATGCTTATGAAACTGTTTAGAGATAAATGGTGTATGAAATACAAAGATGATCCGTAGATGATGACAACAATTAGGACTGAATAATCCGCCATACCTTGGACAAAGTGAAAGCTAAACTTGAGACAACTTTTTCTTTTGCTGAGCTGAAGAAGATGATCTAAAAATCTTTTAAAGCGATTTATTTCGCTGTCTTCAGCTGCAAACTCTTTCACAGTGTAAATGGAGTCAAATACTTCTCGAATAAATTCATCAGTCGTATTTGCAGCCGTTTCAAGACCCAATGTATTTTGCTTTACATCTTTCCCAAGATATTTACTTATCACTAAAACTATCGTTGTACTGACAAAAGCAATCATAGTTAATTTCCACGACAAAACTGCCATTATGATTAATGTTGTGAGAATTCTCGTCACCTTGGTGATAATATCAATCAAATTTGTCTCTAGCTGTCTCTTTATTGTTTTTGAATCTTCAGTTAAAGATTTTATCACAGCTTTACTGCCATTTTTGTCAAAATATGTCGTTGGCAGTAACATTGAATTTGAAAATAGTTTCTTCTGTATTCTCAATGAAATTTTGCTAAAAGTGTAACAAAAGAATCCTTTTTGCGTTGCATATGTGAGAGCAGATAAAAAGCTGAACAATGCAAGGTAAAGGACTACTCTCACTACTTTTCCTTTCGATTTATCGATAGTAAGGTACTTGATAATTAGACCAAAACAGATGGGAATAAAAGCTTGTACCAGTGAATATAGAATAATATTGCAGAATCCAAGAAAAACATATACAGTATCGTCTCCAGCTATCTTAACAAATGCTTTAAAAGCTTCTTTTGTTTTGTTATTGACATGATTCTGATAATTGTTATTGTTGTTGTTTACACTGTTTTCGTCAGCATCGTTTTGGTGCGTCTGAAAGAACACGGATGTGGAATCATTCTTGTAGCTCGTGCTAAACCGATTAACCCTATTCGGATGCTTATTGTTAAAGGCGACATTTTCGGATTCATGCTGTCCATCATAATCTGACAAAAGGCTTACTCTCGCATCATCTTCATCGTTAATCACTGAGAAATTAATATACGTTTCTCTCGTAAATCGCTTTGTTTGGCACTGCTCCAAACCTCTCCACGAAATTTGAAACACAACTGTAGATATAAAGGTTATACCCGACATTAACCAAATTTTATCGACAACAATCGCCTTTTCTTTGACTGAAATCAATATTTTAACGACAACGTAGAGGTTTTGTAGACATCCAACGTATACTGTCGTTGTTTTTAGTGATATTAACGTCAGTAAATAGTTGTTGCATGAAATAGTGACACAGAAACGTAGTAAGACTAATACTCGCATGATTGAAAACAGTAAGATGTCGAACGTCGAATTGACGAAAGAAAACGTAAAAAGTCTTAAGTGTTTTGTCTTAGTTTTGTATTTTATAAATACGGCAATGGAAGAGATGATGTCGAACGTAGAGCAAACCAAAACACCAATGACGATAAATAAATTCCGGTATCGGATTATCCATGAACTTTTTACATTAGTCTTTTTATCAGTTATACTAGCCATTGTTATGCACGATCTTGAGATGAAAGGTTCTATGCATTTACCACAATTGTAGAAATATTTATGAGCTTAAGTTTCAAGATTCAAACTTATCACATAAACCTTTTTCTCGATAGATTGCGTGGTTATCCAAGGTTCTAATCAACTTAGAAGATCGCTATTTCATTGGTTGGCCAATTTTAGAAAATGTACCGATGCATATCTAAACGGTTTTCAAATTCATTTGGTATTTGGCCGTATCACATTTAAATCATTCTTATCTTATTAACAAGCATATTAAATATGTTCTTTTTTACACGAATTAAACTGAAGAAAAATAATATATGAGCATAAAGTTTAAAAGTTTATAAAAACGTTGAGAAGTGTCTTTTCAAACCAATACCGAATGTAACTTTCACTACTGAAAGTGTCAATCAGGTCTGTTTGTTTCTTTCTTTTTCTTTTGTTATCCTTGACATTTTATTAACTGAGTGACTGACAAACCTGACACACTTGTAAGCAAATATTCTCTGAAACAGAAAACAAATCGAAGACTGCTAGTGAAAAATTCTTCCTGTTTAGCTAACTGTATAATGCTGAAATTTCCTCCGACTTGATTCTTTCCGAACGGACAGAAAATATGCATTTTTAATTAATAATTCTCTCGCGTTTGCAGCTCAAACCACCGACAGACGCAATTTGTTTTTGCATCGTCAAGTACCTTTGAACATGGATTGGCAAACTGCGGGGTGTGAGTTGCGAGTTGCGAGTTGGACTTTTAAACTGCGAGGTTTGCGAGTTAAACTTATAAACTGCGAGTTGCGAGTTGAAATTTGAGATCTGCGGGTTGGATTTTATAACTGCGAGTTGCAAGTTGAGATTTGCGAGTTGAACTTTATAATTTTTTCTTTTAATTATGAATGTAGTCAACCGAACAAAATGGCAAATTTTATGCTGGATTACATTAGAACTGGGGGTCTGCTTAAGGGTTGCCCGAATACGACAAAAATGGTATATAATTTGGTCATTAATGATATTTGTAGAATACTTAACAAATTGGATTACTACGTGTATATAATGATTTAATATGGTAGTTTTACAGAGCGAATCAACCACAAAAAATATTGGACGTGACACCTGGTAACGGACGGGACGATTTGGGTTCAAGGCGTTAAATACTCGAAGTCAATAATGCCATTTGTTTTTCTAAATGTAGCAGAATGAACCACCAATTGCACTTTAAACAAGTTCACAATGCATGATAACTGACTATAAGGATATCACTTGTAATTGTTTTAAGTCAGTAACCATCGAGACACATTTTGCAGACACATTTTTGGTATAATTGTAAAATAACGTAAAATAATCGTAAAATAGCGACCGACGAATTTCTATGGTGATTAGAGGACTTATTTCATCATGCTATCTGAACAAATCGCCATCTGTGTCGACGCAACACCCTTTATATTAGACAGTAACGTACGGGACGAAATTTGTACACATTTTGGCTTTAAGTAAAGTTGCATTTTTATACAAAAAAATGAAACAAGCAAATAGGTTGAATAAAGTATATAAAATTAGTTCTCAGATTGATGTCAATAAAAGGTAGAGGTATAAGTTGTCCTAAGGATATAATCTATATATAAGTTGTTAATTTTTTCCAAAAAAAATGAAAAACGGATGATTTCCAAAGTGAAATGACTGGTACTCCTTTACTTGTCCCAAGATATATACGTCGGTAATTTATATGCTTCAAAATGAGTATAATTTCCGTCGGGTTGACCCGTGCCATGTGAGGGAAATTAGGTTGTTAAGTTGTTAACACTATATGGAACTGCACTGCAGTTGGCGGCTTAGCCTTTAGTTTTGCATGACTGTTCAATCATAAGTGGAATATCTTTACTTGACTAGAAAATATGACTTAAGTCTTATCCTGCACCAACACATAAAGGGCTTTTGTTGACTGCCCTATCATAAGTACAAACCAATTATCTGACCAGGGGATGGTAAATATTGCGTATTGTATTATTAATCACAAGGTCGTGCCATATGAATAAATAACGGCGTAAATATTCCAAAAACAATTATCAACAAGAATATGACGATCCTTGATTTTAGACCCAAGTGTGAAAATACTGGCCAAGCCCTTTTCGTCGGGAAATTTAAATAAATCTAAAATTCTTGAGAAACGGGGGAGCAACCACTGCATCAGGGATTATTAAAAACAATCAATTTCTTTTCTAATTCTTTTTTAACATAAGGAAATTAATTCAATCTAGTTTTGAAGCAGAATACATTATCGGGAGCAGTAAGAAAAAGATCCATCGCATCGTTTTAGAAATATGTTTCTAAACAGCATAATCGTATAATATCGAAAAAGTGTATTCTCGTAAGCTTTCATAAATTTTATTTTTTGCGTGCATGCACATTGCACGTCTTGAGTAAAGGACGAATGAATAATCTCGTTTCACTATACCAACTAATTATTTGCGTGCACAATGCACGTCTTGAGTGTAGAAAGAGTAGATAATATTGCTTTTACCATACCAACTAAGTATTTGCATGCACATTGCACGTCTTGAGTGTAGAACGAGTAGATAATATTGCTTTTACCATACCAACTAAGTATTTGCATGCACAATGCACGTCTTGAGTGTAGAACGAGTAGATAATATTGCTTTTACCATACCAACAAAGTATTTGCATGCGCACGTCTTGAGTGTAGAATGAGTAGATATTCTCGCTTTACCATACCAACTAAGTATTTGCATGCACAATTCACGTCTTGAGTGTAGAACGAGTAGATAATATTGCTTTTACCATACCAACTAAGTATTTGCATGCACAATGCACGTC
>JAUKPT010003315.1:0-12177 GCA_032273505.1 Nanomia bijuga | reverse complement strand
CTGGTGATTACTGAATGGACTAGCATTTCTGTGTGTTTGTTGGACAGAATGTTACGAATTCGACCAATGTTTTTTAAGAGGCTGTAACAATGCGATACTGTGTTGTTTACGTGCTTGTCCATTTTCAAGTTGTTGTCCAGATAAACTCCTACGTTCTTGACCACCTTCGAGAACCGTATACACTCTTCTCCAATAAATGTCCCACCGATGATGACTTCGTTCTGCAGTGACTTAGGATGAAACAAGACGATTTCTGTTTTATCTGGATTTACTTTCATAAATTGTCGGGTCATCCAGTTCATTACTTTCTCTGTACACTTCGACACATCATTTCTTAGGACGTTGTACTGAAATCGCAGCGAGAATGTTTTCCTTCCGTTAGAGTCATCTGCAAAAGCTGTTGATCTGAAACCATTGGCCTTGAAGATTCTGGGCTGTGACCTCACGTAGATGTTAAAAAATTTCGGTCCTAAAACTGAGCCTTGCACTGTCCCGAACTTGATCAGAAGACACTCGGAATACTGTCCATTAATTTTCACTCGCTGTGTTCGATTTGATAAAAAGGATTTGCACCACTTCAGAGCTGTTCCAGTGAGGCCAATTTCTTCTCCGAGTATTTCCACCAATCGATCAATATCTATTGTATCGAATGCTGCGCTCAAATCAAGAAACACCATTATTGTACATTCGCCTTCGTCAAAACCAGATAGAATCTCGTCCGTCGCTCCCAACATCAAAGTTTCTGTACTATGAAATTGCTTATATCCGAAGAACTCGGCTGTGAAAAGGTTGTTAACTTGCATGTGTCCGTCGATTCGTTTCTGTGCTATGCGTTCAACCAATTTGCTGAGGAATATCAAGTTGTTGACTGGTCGGTAGTTCTTGTAAATATCTGAATCTAATCCATGCTTTTTTAGCAGTGGGTCTATCTCCGAGTGCTTGATTCCATCCAATGTCCCCTCTGCAAATGATTTGTTCACAAGTTCCACATAAAAGGGTATCATTTCTTCCATGATTGACATTACGAGCACTGATGGTAACGGATCTTCAGATGATGTTTTCACTCCATGTTCTTTGATGAGTTTCCTCACTTCATCAGGTGTAGTAGGGGCGAAACTTTCCAACTTGACACCTTGGAACAAAATTCTCTCGTCGTCATCTTCACTGTTTGTTGGTGGTATGGAGTTTCTCAACTTGTCGATTTTTTCAATATAATACTCATTGAACTTGTTGGCCAGTTCCACCGGGTCAGTATGAGCTGGTAATATTCTTGTTGCTTTCTTATCTAACACTTCGTTTACCACCTTGAATAACGTTTTTTGCTGATTTTCTGAGGATTCAATCATGTTCGAAAAATATTGCTCTTGCTTGGTCAACGACAACTTGGCACAAATATTTCGTTTCTGGACATACCTTTCATGGTCTTCATCACTTCTGCTTTTCTTCCATTTTCTCTCGAGTTTTCGTCTCTCTGCTCTCTCCCTTTTGAACTCTTCATCTACCCACTTTGGAGCGTTCTTTTTACATTTAACCTTCATTGTTACTTCCGGTGCCAGTGTGTTTAAGAGTACTTCAGCTGGTCTTTTGAAGTTGTTGTAACTCTCTTCAAAACCCTCATTCGACGCTGTAACATCATTTATGATCTTCTTTATCCCGTTTCTAAATACATCCATATCAATGTTTTTCAGTTTTCTTGTTGTAATCAACTCTTCCTTCTGGTGTTGTATTGTGCGTGGTAGTTTCAATAAGCAAGGGTAATGGTCTGTACTTATTCCAAACTTTGTGTCACCGACTTCACACTCCAGCTTGGTTTCATTTTCATTGATGTACACGTGGTCGAGAATGTGGCCGCTGTTATGTGTTGTGTCTTTGACGATTTGGGTGAGACCGTATGCGTTCATCAACGTTCTTAAAATCTTTGCATCCGGGTCCTTAGAAACATCATCCCAAACGTTGAAATCTCCTACAACTATCAGTTCTTCATCTTTGTCTGGTAACGCATCCATGAACCGTTCCAGTTCCCTACAAAACGACTTGCACGAGATCTCTTGCTTTCGATATATACATATGATTAGTAACTTGTCTGAATCGTTATTGAGATGAATGTAGCTATATTCGAATGATTCGTATTTGCAAGTGCTGGATCCCCCTTCTTTAATTTTCAAGCTGTTTCTATAAATCACTGCCGTGCCTCCTCCCCTCTTGTTCTCTCTGTGACTATGAAGTATTCCAAAACCTGCTTCCTTTATCGTCGCTGTGAACTTTCCATTGCTTGAGTCGAACCACGTTTCAGTGATACAAGCGATGTGAATATTCATGTCTTCGAGAACTTGCAACAAATTATTCAATTTTTCTTCATTTAAAATTGACCACACATTCCAAGCAATGATGTTGCAGGACGATGTAGACAAATCGTTAGGTGTTAGTTTTTTTGATAATAAGGAATCTTGCTTTTAATTTTATTTTGCATTTCTATGTACGACGGACATTTATGCCACAATGATGAATGTCCATTTGCTTCTTTCTTATTATCTTTGCAATTAACACACTTGTAGTTCTTATAATCGTACTCATCAACCGCTTGACAATCATCGGAGCTATGGTCATGGCTGCTACAATATCCACAACACATCTCATTCTGACAGTCCTTCTCGTAGTGACCGAACTTCTGGCACTTATTGCATCTTTTGATGTAAAATCTATCTACCACTCTATACGCTGACAAATTCATGTATATCTTGTCTCTGTTAGCTTTGATGACTTTTCTTATTTCACCACTTACTCTTGCTACTATCTGATGGTGTTTCTTTTCTTCTGGTGTGTTCTCTTTAGGACCTTTGCTATATACAACCGAGAACTCGCTCCCTTCTTCCATTAACTTCTTGATGTTCGGATTCTGTGATTTGACTTGTTCGATAAACTCTTCTTTCGACGTGAATTCCTTCACATCTAAAATAGAGATAGTTGGCAGTTTCGATTTGAGTTCAACGACATTGTGATTCGCAAACTCTTCATTATTCAATAATGGCGTCAATTTCTTTCTGTTTTCTTCACTTGGCAAATCAACATAGACATCCCCATTCTCTTTCACAGTGGCTTTCGTGACTTGGATACTATTACTTGCTGCTATTTCTTGCACTTTCTTTAGGTCCACTTGGTCCCCGTTCGATGATTTAATACAAAGAGAGGATTCAAATTCAAAATAATCATGAAAAATCCATGCAATTAAGTATTGAGAAACATTTGCTAAACTCCAAAACGTTATCAATGAGATTAAACTGAAATAACAAATTATCTGGAGTGACAAACAAAAAGCATGGGAGTGAAGGTGGTGATGGTGAAAGGGGTGGTGGAAATAAGGGGGGGGGGTGAATATCATGGCGGGAATTTTTCGAAAATTGGAGATTTATTTATTTTGAACTTGAGAATAGAATACTAAAGAGATAAAATCTGAAACCCAAAAACATGAGCATTAAAAAATACCTTATTTAGTTTTCCCAAGCATGATATCAAATCAGCCCATTCACTAGAGTATTCAAAATTCTTCAATGATTTGTCAATAGCAACAATAAATTGCTTATATTTAGCATCTGATAAATATTTCTGGTCATCCATAGCAAGAGCTTGTCATGTTTCTCCACTCTATCATCCAACTTTTAACCATCCCTTCATTACCATGTGTGTAAATTAAGTTTACATATACATATACTTGTGTATCTATATAAATCACCTTTGATAATAAAGAATTAGAAAATGAAATTAAAATTATCATACAAACAAACCAATAAAACCAATAAAATAGTTCAAAATGGTTAAAACAAAACCAGATGAATTAAGGTTAAATAAATATCACAGAAAAATATTCTGGAAGAAGCCATGAATCAAACTAATGGCTATAAAAAGTGCAAAATAAGTATTTGAGAATGGTTTGCCACTTTTTGAGGGTTTTTTTCTTGACATGACATTGAGCAAAGATTATATTGAGAACAAATGTAGATTATAGGACACTGAAAGCCTTCTCTCTCATATCGTTGATAGAATGAAATGCAAGTTCTCCAATGTGTAAATAAAGCTTCACGTTTCTTTCAAAATTCTACACTTTCCTAATATCTTTTATTTTAATTGTTGCTGTTCTAAATCTAAAGAGAATGGAAGAAATTTTGAAATAAATCCATTGAAATGCATTTTCAAAGCAATGTGATCCTTTTTTTCTCGTTTTTATTCAGCACTCAGAAAGAAATGTACTGTTAGTTCATTTTTATTAATTTCTGTATTTTAAATAAATAAATAAATAAATAAAAAATAGCCTCGATTTTTGGCTATTCTTGGCTAGTCTTGGCCATTTTTACTCACTGAGTGGCCTCAAAAGAGTCTTCAACCAATAGAATAAGGTATAAATATATAATTTTAAGTTTTAAAGAAACATAATGCATCAAATAATACAGAAAAAAAGATCACATTAAGGCCTTTCTCGTTCGATTATAAAAATGCTACTAAAAAATTTATACTTAAATAGATAAGTATAGTTTAGGCCAGTTTGGGCTAGTAATTTGATTTAAAAAAATCAATACGGAAAGCTTCATGATTTTTATTTTTGTAAATCAAATTTTTGTATGCCATTGCAAAAGTCGTCAGTGATCATAAAGTAATCGAAATTGTTTCTTTAAACTTAAGACTTTTCCTAAAATATTGTCCCCACCCAGTAACTGGAATATTCTTATCAATATTTTCTTTTTTGAGCTTGAAAAATGCTGAAATGACAAAAAAAAAGAATTCATATTCAAGTTATGGAAGGTTTTGATTTTCTCCAGGACTAAAAAAAAATAACAAAAGTAAGGCTAAGAGAAAATAGGAAATTCAGTTGTCCAAATTCAAACCCAGTTTTAGATTTACTTAATTATGGTGATAAAATGCCATAGGCTTTGGCGAAATACTAATTATATCAAAAATAACAAAATAGCATAAATCGATAGGTTGGTTTATCAAGACAAGTAAGATATAACTTTTTTCATTTTGTTCAAGAGTTCATCCTAATATTTATTCATAGATAATTATATCATAGATTATTTCCAACACTGATAGTTTGCATCTGTATTGTATTTGTATCTGTATTGTAAAAAAAAAGTCCCCCAGCGTCTAGATAACGAGATCCATCCAACAGGTCGCAGGAACTAGAGAAAGCCATCGTTAACCACAAGTGGATAGCGATAAATCACTTGAAACAATTGGCCACATAAACATTCCCTCTCTTATCATGTACAATTATTGTTTTAACAGTGATGTAACAGTTACTTCGTATTATAGTTCTTATTGACAAAATAATCAAACATCAAAAGAATCTATTTTATGATGTTTTTTCTACCTTCATAACTATCATAATTTTAACATAAGATTAAAATAAAAAACTTTATACAGTATTTATACAGTAAAGACAAATATAACGAAGTAAAACATCTTTGTTTCTAAAAGGAAAAACGTATGTCATTTAAAAAGGATTTAAAAAATAGTTTGCTTGATAAAATATAACCTGGAATTTAAGAAAACGTTATGACCAAATTATGGCTAATTCAATCTTTTGATTGGTTGTCAACAACATTATCAAGATTCTGATTGGTTCATGTTGAAGCCTTTTAATCTTTTTTGCTTCTAACAAAAAATAAAGTTATGGCACTTAAGATTGAACCAATAAACTTCCTAATACTGTAATTTGTAACCAATCAAATGGCTAGAATAGATACTGACAGTCTTGTCAGTGCATAAGTGGTAATAAGTAAAACATTCAAGAAAAGCGAGTGAAATATTCTGTAATCCTCCAAAAACCCTCTCAATTCTACCTCTCGCCTATCTTATCAAAAAGTTTATAAATTTAAATTACAGATACTTATGATGGTTTAATAGCTTTTCTTATGTCGATCATTTGAATCAATAAGGGATAAACCATCGTAATATTTATCCATTTGTGCTGATGAACTGGGTGTTTCAAAAAAAGGTCTCTCTTTAATTTACTATTTAGCCAATTGTAGTAGAGATTTTCGTTAAGAATTCATTCTATTAGATGGGGGAAAGGTTAACTTAAATTTATTGATATCATATTCATCCACCCTATAAAAAGATAAAAAGATATTAAATTATTTCGACTGTTTGTCACAATCTCCAGTTAAATAAACTATTTTTTAATTACTCAGTTGAAAAAGGTCAACCTCAAAACCTGAAAATGTAAAAAATATTATTTTCTTTATATTTTATTTATAGGGTAGATGAATTTTAAGGTATGATATCTCAAAATTTAAGTTTACCTTTACATTTGGCTAAATAGCAAATTGAAGAGAGACCTTTTTTGAAACACCTTGTAGTTTCTACATTTTCTATTCCCTAAACTTGGTAGCTAGCCAGATTAAACTCATCAACGCAACAAACTTTCTAAATGATTTAAGCTTAAATATTTCAGTATCTTTTGAGGGATAAACCTATCAATGTATTCGTGTGTGGATAATTCGATTGCATCCTTTTCTATCTATAGTTTTTTGTTCTAGAAAAAGAACCTGCTGGTGCCATGACAAGTAGCTTAGTCACAAGCATTCTTTGGATCATTTGCTTGTAACCCCTCCCCCCTTTCCCTTAATTATTTCATCAAATCTATGAAGTTTAGGAGAGACTTACTATCTCATATTATTTAGAAATATTTAGTTAAGTAAGTGAACCCGCAGTTCAGTGTCTTGTTATTTTATCTAAGTAAGTGAAGAAACATGAACTGTTGGCACATTGTCTGATGATCTTTTCTTTTAACCAGGAACTTAAAAGAATACATTCTACATTCAGTCATTTATGAGTAGATTAACACAATATCGACTTGCTGATGAATTATATTTATATCTACATATGTTTTGGCTAACAAGCCAAAAAAATAAAAATACACAAATTAGAATTAAAACTAAAATATGGATTTTTATTTAAATTTAAATTGTCAAACAAAATACTGGTGTAACTTCCTTAACCCTTCGTCGGTAAAAAGGGTGGTAGAACTACCACGCCCTGTACTAATTGCTGTTTGTATGCAAATCTGTTGGTGATACTCATGAAAAAAGATGTGACTAAAATTTCTTTTGCCAATTTGTTAAGTGCAATTCATTGTAGTTAGTGGAAAATGAAGGTTTCGTAATATTTCTCTCCAATTCAATTTGAAATGAATGAATTTCTTAACGAAACGCATTTCAAAAGAAATAAAAGATCCATTGAGTGAGTGACTTCTTAATCATTTTCCTTTTTTATTTTGAAACGCAGCTGGAAACTCATGTTGTTGAAAAGTCTTTTAAAAAAATAATTTTCTATTATTTGAATGATTTTCTTCTCAGAGAAAGTTTTTTTAGTAGAGTGAGTGTTACAAAATGGCAATTATCACCAAAAGTGATAAATATTTTTAAACAAACTCTTCACAGTAAAATTGGTAAGGGATTTCTCTAGATGCATGCCAAATATATTTGTATAGAAATGAATAGATAGCTTGAAAATATATAAAATGTCGAAGGGGGTATATTTACCACCACTCTTTCAATTGACACACATAAAAACGACTTCCTGATGAAGTAAAAAAAAATCAACCAAAAGTTTTAGAATTTATTTGAGTCATTGAATAGAGGAAAAACATACAGTGAAAATGATTGTCAGACTATGCACTACCATTTTGTCTTTATTGGTTAACAAAATTGGAAGGAATGTGACCTGGGAAATTCATTGACAAAAAAGAGTTTAATTGGTGGAATCAAAGTTAAATTCCCATTACCACTGTCTTTTAAGTCTTAAATTCCAGAAACAATTTGGGAAAAGAACCTGTAATTATCAACACATCACCAAAAATAATTACTCTGACTAAAAGATAAGAATAACATGTTTTTTAAGTTGTTTTTTTCTTTATAGAAATTTCAGTTGCAAACATTGTCAAATACAAATACAAAGCCATTGAGATAACACTATATCTGAATCAAGTTTGCCAAAAAAATCCTGATTGGTACAAAGAAATTCACAAATGGGATCAAACCAACAAGAAGAGTTGTTTAGTGTTGTTCAGCATCTTGTTCATCAAAACGTTTAAAATAAAATGTTAGAGAACTTGTCTATTTAAATGACAAACATTGGCTTCAGTAGAAGCCATAACCATAACCTTGTAGTTGTTTAAACCAACACTCGGCTACGCCTCGTGCTATAATTTGCAATATACAACTCAGTCTCAATGGATAAAAGATTAATGTCTGCAGCTTTTTAATTTCTTTAATGAAACATCAAATACAAAGTATGCTTCCTAGATCGAAGTGGGTTGGTGTCTAGGGTTTAACCATATTGATGCAGTAGTAAAACAAAGAAGAAAATTCATCAAAGCAAAGTGAAGTTTTGAAAGATTATCTAACAAACAGATGTTTTTTAACCTTCAATTGGAGTCCTAGATAAACAATGTATTGAGTAACAAATCAATGAAGGATTTTGTCTGTAATTCGTTTAACACTGTCTTAGCATATGGCTAAAATATCTACAAACGTAGATGGTATCTTAAAACGTGGAGTACTAACAGGAGACATATAAATAGATGTAATCTTTCAGTATGCACTGCATACCATTTTCAACCCTAAAAATGAAAATAAATAAAATAAGATAAAGATGATTCAAGATGATTTAAAACTTTAAGTTTAACTGTAAAAGATGTGAGAGTTTTTTCTGATGTAATCACAAATTAGCTAACTTTATTCCTTTCTGTAACATGAGAAGCTAAGTTAGTGTGTTTAACCAGTGTATCTGATATTATTGGATGAGTAAGATGAACCCTGTAAATTGATTGGCTGAGAACTCCCTTTTATCCCATAAATACCCTGTTCTTGATAAAAGCCCTCCGTAAATCAGGGCCAACAGGAATTATCTTACCCATGTGATAAACGAAAATAAATGCCATAATACCCTCAAATCCATGCGTTAACTAGTGCTTATAGGAACCAGGTAAACAACAGTTTTCTTGAATGATATCAGCCCAATAGTAAATTAATCAACTCAATGATCTATTTGTTTTGGGTTGATGATCATAAAACCCAATTTTTCAAGATTCAGTTGTAGAGTGTTCTCGTTGTATAGTGAGATTAATGCATTACACTTCCTTACAAAAAGATCATGTGATGTGCTCAAGGTAAGGTAAGGTAAGGTAAGGTAATATGATGTGCTCAAAATGCTCATGTAACAAGATATGCAATTCAAGATGCATTTTCCACTCAAACTGCTAATAAATTGCCCCATGAATAGGATGAAAAGAATTACAGATGACAGTGCACCTGATCAGATCACTTGGATATACAAGTTTTCATAGTAACTTGATTTAATTACATAGAATACTGTTGTCCCCTTTACTAAATAAAAGCAAAATGAACCAATCATTACTCAATTCAAAGGTACAGGCAACACAACATTTTTTAATGTTGAGACGTCATTCATAGTCATAGTATGGATGCCATTGTATTTGATGCGAAAGATTTTTTGAAAAAAAAATAACTAGAGAAAATGCAAAAATAAGTGAAAATAAAGTCAAACTTAAATATTTTCACAAAAGTTTTAGTAGGGAGGTCCACTGTAAAGTTTTGGCCTCAAAATTAATGAGAGCCAATGGACACATTCAAAATAAAATTTCAATTTGTGACATTTCGAACTGTTTTCCCTTGTCCTTATTTTTAATATTTAGAATCCATCAGTCGTTATCTATTCATGGCTGCTAGAAATATAGAGTGGTTAAACAACTTATACGAGAAATTCACGTTTTTATACCATTTTTAGTTTCTAAGATATGAACATTTACTTTTGTTGACAAAAAAATGATACAAAGTAACACAAGTTCAAAATGATACAATCTTTTCACTCAAAAATGATCTGTGGCAATATTTTATTATGACAATATATTGGTCATGACGGACTAATTCGCTAATTTTCAACAACTTGTACAGTCAAGGATACTCTGTAATAAAGAATTAAAATCAAAAATGGTGTGACTATCATTTTTGTTGAAAATCTTTTTATTTTTTTCATGAAAGTAAATTCTTTTCTGAGCAGAAATAACCTAAACATTTGATTATTGGTCATTTTTACTTACATCTATTGGAAACATTTATAAAAAAGTATACTTTGTAACACTTGTTACAAAATATCATATATTTGCGTTACTGCAACATGTGGTTTCCAAACCATAGTTCTAATAAATATTGTAACTGAATCCTGTTTTACAGTTTAATGGTACTTAAGTAACGAATGATATTTATTGTTTTTTAAAGGATTTTATGTTACATGCTTTCCATTTTTGAGCTTAAGCAGACAAAATTAATGTCATAACTACCATTTTAAAGGAGAAATTAAAAAAACTTGTTTTTTAAGAAAAATGAGATGTCACAAATTAAAATTTATTTTGAATGTGTCAATTTTTAACATGAAGTTTTTAGGAAAAAAAATAAATTGCCTTCATGATATTATCACCATAAGTGTCATGATATAAACATGAGCCAGAATATAAATATGAGTGAGTATCAGTTTATGGTAATAAACCGTCACTATAGTTCATCTATTGGGATCAAAGATATCTGTGATGTTATGAGTTCTATAAATGAGTTCTATAAATGCTGCTAAAATGCCTGTAAAATCACCAAATTATCTGTAAGGTATATTTCCGCATTTCTGGTTGCACTAAGTGCCTTAAGGCATGGTTCTGTTAAAAGGTTTCTCGTTTATCACCTCGAAAACCTTTTAACAAACCAATGCTTAATTTAAATAGGATAAATCAACAATTACCTCTCCACAGCTGGGCGATTATCAACACCTTCTGATTTTTGTCTTTTGTTGAAACCTAAGATGATCAGAATTTTGTCTGTGGAATGATTTTCTTTTAGAGTCATTCAATCAATATCTAATTCCAAATTATCAACCTAAACATTGAACATGAATGAACCAGAAATGCTTCCTAAGTTTGTTAGATATTAATTGAATGATACCATGAAATCCATGTCATGATTTTTCTGCATATCTCATTCAAATTTTTACAATACCAGTACTTTCAAACTACAATACACAGAAGCAAATAGATTGAGCAACTGTTTGTTAGATGAAAAGTTCTCCTATTTACAATTCTTTACAAAATATAGATTATGAGTTACATTCATGACTTAAAATAAAATGAAACAAACCGTCTTGAAATTTCTGTTTCCTTTTATTGTTTTGCACAAATGGATCTTTAGCTGGAGCTGCTTTCTATAAAACAATTTTATTGAATTTATAAATCATTGACAAAATTACCTTTATACCAGTTTTCTTATAGCTATTGTGATACATTTGTGTAAATTATCCATGTTTTCACTGTAGCATTTAAGATTTGAATGAAGTGTTTCTTTTTACCAGATTACCAAAGGGCTCCATCATCCAATGTGTACATTGCAGTTTTTAGTTGATAAATGAAAATCAGGGCCAGTGGCCACTGAAATTTGTAAATAATTTTCGATGGATATTTCGAAATCAAGAAATGCAAAAAATATGAGAGAAATTAGCAATTAAGGTTAAGTTGTATGCCTTACTGTTTTGATTACTACATAAGTATACAAATACACTGAATGACGAAACAAGTGTTGATAAGGTATCTACTCTTAGAAGAATGCCTTATTTTCTGACATTCTTTGCATTTTTATGACACATTTTAACCATAATTTCTGATAATTTTTTAAAAATCAATTTAATTATAATAGGTAATTCCACTGAATATGCATCCACACTGAATCACACATTGTTCACCATGGTTGGAGAAAAATGTTCTAAAATGCAATTATTCAGAGTTATCCAGTATGATCAGGGCTTAAAACAATTTTTCAAACTTAGTCGTGATATCTGTTTGACTTTAACCTTTGTTGGAATTGGGTTTAAATTACTAAAAAATAACTATAAATTGACTGAGTGTACATTCTCTCGCTATAAAACGTTAGTATGAAAGAAGTAAAAGCAAGAAAAGATTAGACACTTTTTAGATGATATGGGCCAGTTAAAATATCTGATGGAAATTGTATTCACTAGTAAGTACATTTCCATCGGAAACGGACACCTAGCCATTTAAGACCGTTCACAACCATTCAAGACATTGTAAAAACATTTGTAACCATTTGTAAACATCGGAAAAAA
>JAUKPT010003314.1:0-12178 GCA_032273505.1 Nanomia bijuga | reverse complement strand
TTTAATATAATGCTATAATGATGCTTATATAAAGATATTTTTGCTAATCATCAATTACTTTTGCTAAGCACAAAACCAATTTTGCATACATTAATATGTAGTTGAAAGAAAGACTTAACGATGTTTGATTATAACATGTGGAATGCTTACGACAGCTTTAAAAAAAGGGACTTTAACAGGTCACACTTTTTATTCAATTATCATGCTTTTTCTTTTGTGTACACTAGCTAGCAATATAACTTAGCAAGCGAAAACACAATGACTTTGAGATTTTTAAAATCATTATACTTTACTGCACCCCCTGAAAAACATTTTAACGTATATACGCGTCATGATAGAAAGATTAATTATGAATGTCCCTTGAACTTTGTCACGTACTATACGCTGATAATTCAAATCCCTCTCGCACCAATCACACTTTTCCCATAAGATCTTACCCCGGTGAAAATACAAAAATATAAAAATATATCATTTGACGGAAGCCCTTGAGTGTTTGGGATTATTTCCGTTCGATAGATCAAAATTCTCAAACTTGTAGATTCTCTGACTAATTCATCTTACAAATCACCTCTTTAAATAATAACCTCGAGTTTTATAATGAAACTTTGTATTTATTTTTGTATATTCATTTTGTATTAATTTTTATCATTTATTACCGAAAAAACTTTGTATTCTTCATCATGGTACCGGTAATCCCCATAAGTGTAATCCCAATAAGAAAAGATCTACGCCCTCGAAGCGCAGTTGTCAAGCAAATGCATCTTTGACGCATTATTTATTCATATCCATTTTTAGCAAATTGAAGGTCAAAACGAACCGTTTTCTGCGGCACATCTTGTCAGCGTTGATAACCAAGTTACCCTCTTCCCCGAGGATCAAATATGCTAGAATCTTCTCCAAAAAAGAGAAGACAACTAAATCAAAAGGAAAAAAAAAATCCAGCAATGTGTATATTTTCTAAGTATATTCTTCAGATTAACCATAGCCTAATGGTTTTCTATTATCTGATTGAATAAAAAATGTACGGTATACTATTTACACTTTCTAATGGGAAATATATATATAAAAAGCTATATAATACAAAATGTCGTTGTAATCAAGCGATAAAAAAGGACTAAAAATTGACGAACAGTAATTTACAAGTGTAAAAATGAAAAACATTCTAATAAAAGGAGCGGGAGGTTCTTGAGTTGAAATCTGATATTTACAAATAAGGACCTACTATAAATGGATTTTTACTCCCCAATAAATAATTATAATCATGATTTTATAATTAAATAAATAAATGGATTCACTAAAAACAACAAGATTATTTTTAACTCAAAGACAAGGGACATTTATATAAGGATCTAGCCTGTTTACATTAAAAGTCTTAGGAGTAGACAAGAAATAAATCTAAACACACCCAACAAATTACTTTTTTCCTAAATTGTAATTAGAATTATTATGATTAGCCATAGTTCGACATAAAATCAACATAATGATCTAATCAACGATAATTACTTTGTAAATTACTTATGACAGTGAGTTAATTTGTTGATTTATTTTTGGTCATGAAACAGGAAATACGTCATTAAAAATTTACGTAATTTGTTCTTGTGATGAGTCGGAGAACTTTAGACAGTGTAATTAATTCCAAAATTGTTCTCGAAAAGAAAAAGCAAAAGAAAATAGTCGCCAACTTCATAGTTTTTTGCTCGGGAGGTTAAAGCGTCTTTTACTATGTTATCATTAGGTTCAAAGTTAAGGAAGTAGCTACCAAGAAGGTTGCATAAATTCTTCTTAATTGTCATTAAATGATAATAATTGTGATATTATTCCTAATGATTACAATTAAAATCATGTGCAGTTTACTGAGATGTGGTTATTCTCGAGGTCTCATGATTTCTCTAGTATCTGCTGAGATATTTATTTCGTTCTCATGGACCTCGGCGGGCCATTTAGATGAGTGATTACCTCAACAGTTGCGCTTAGAACTTAGTTCAGCTGCGAACTTATAGATGCTAGGGAAGACCACTAAGAGTTACCATCCCTTTTTTATCGTTTGATATACAAATAAAAGGAAGTTTATATTAAAAAAAGATACGCTTTAAATTTAAAGCATGTATCTGTATGGACCTCTTCTCTTAGGATATATTTTATTTTGAAGTTCTTTAAAGTTCGTCTTTTAAGATCAACTTCATAAAATGCCTTCTTTAAAAAGAAAAGAAGACTTCAAAATATGAGACTTCATTGTTTTTTCGCCGCGTGAAGCAAAATAAAGTCTTTTCTTTTCATATTTGATATTGTTTTGATATTCGTCTTCCTGCGTCGATTACTTGAATAAGAGATATTTCTTGAAAGTTTCCAAAGTGTTTTAGATAATTATTTGTAGGTATGAATTTTCAGCATTCCTTAAATTTCTATATTCCGTACAGTGTTTTCCAGAATATTTAGGTGAAAAAAATTGCAGTTAAATCAGCTACCATCTTGATTGGGGTTGGATATTGCCCGAAACAACCCGTTTGGATTGGATTGGAAGGACACTATCGATTGACGAGAGCGATACCCACCAAATGGTGTAGTACCGATCATCAATTATTCACAATGGTAGAGATAGTTTCGCTATGGTGCTTATAGCACAATCGCGTGTTATCTGCGTCAGAAATCCAGAAACAAATCTCTACGAAGCAGGGTTGCTCTCATTTTGATATGGGTATATCCACTAATGCATTGCGCACGTCGTTTTTTCTCCAACATCATTTTTCCATGATCTAAATTACGCTTTCATGAGCAATGGGGTTATCGTAAACGAATTTTGCAGGTATATCAATAACAATATCTGGAGGGGCTGAAGTGGATTTTGCGGGGACGATTTCTGGAAGTTTTGGCACTATTGATTTAGTGACGTTAACTTCGGCAGGGTCTGGGTGGTGCATTTCAATGGCAATCATGTAGGTGATGGCACCAATGACAGCTCCACTGATTTGACCAAGAACTGGGATCCAGAAATAGTAATCATCGAATCTAAAAAGAAAATGAAAATAAGAATTCAAACATGTGGTTTGAAATTGTAAATTACAATGCATGTGCAATTTTTCTTTAATATGTATATATGTGATAGTAAAATTCTGTCTAGTTGCATGCACAAGTTAAAAAATGAGTCTTTTTCATTTGTTTATCATTATCTCAATATATTGATGTTTGTCTGTCTGTATGATTGGTAGTTTACTTTCTTTGGTCATGGGTTACAAACCCGAGTTAATACACTTACTTGAATGGTTCTGTTTTCCAACCAGCAATGGATGTGAATACTCTTGGGATCAAGTCACGTGTTGGGTTGATTCCGTATCCACAGTTGGTTCCGAAAGAAGTTCCGATACCCAAAACGAGTAATCCGACAACTGCTGGAAGAAAGGCTATTTTAGTTGTTTTACTGTTCTTGTCGCATAAAGCAAATTCGGCTCCGACGAGCAAACCAGTTCCAACAACCTGAAATGAAACAGAATAATGGTTACTAAATACAGGTGAGTGCTCCATAAAATGTAGTTGCCCCATAAAATGCGGTATTCACTTATATGAGCATCTAGAATTCTAAGGAAATGATTGAGGAAAATGAAACTTGTACTGGATGAAAGCAAATACTTTTTCTATTAAAGAATCGTTTAGTTGAGATGAGAATATTAAACCCAAACTTAAGAGAAAAATCTTCTAAGTAAATCCGATTATGAAATAAGTAGATATTGCATTTCCCTTATTTCTTTACTCATTGGAATTTAGTCGAAGATGAAAGAAATGAATAAGATTCTATACCCAATAAAACAGTGATTTATCAAATTTGAACAACACCCCTTCTTCACTTTCCCCCTCTATCGAGAAAATTAATTCATTAAAACTTTTACTGAAACATTTGATTCGTACCTGATCTATAAACACTGTGACATGTGATACTCCTCCTTTTGGATATGTGGTCCAGATACCGGCAGTCTTAATAGTTCTATGGCCGCCATCTGTCATATTCAACAAGTCTAAAAAAGGAACAAAAAATAATTGTTTCAAAATCTTAATCATTTTCATGTTTGAATTGTCTGATTATATATTGGTGTAATTGCTAAAGAATTGGAAGAAATAATCACCTTGGTAAATGAAGAAGCAGAACGCAGAGGCAATGAATGTCCCTAAAGTTTGTGCTAACCAATAAATGGGAAGTCTTCTGACTGGTAATCGACCAGCCATTACATTTGCTAATGTTACAGCAGGGTTCAAATGGCCACCTGAAATTAAAAAAATATTACTTCATACTACTGATCTCTGCTATAATTAAGAAAATGTGAGTTGGACGACTATAAACTTTGTTTATGCTGTCAATGTCAATTCTTTATTTTTGTTTTCCATAAGCAATGCATCATTAATAAGAATCTTGACCAAAATACTTCAAGTTTTCCTTAAATAATCTACCTCGTTTGAGAGATTTCCTGCCCGAATATGACTAAATTAGGTTGTTTTTAAATAAAACTTGTTGTTGTGGTACTAAAAGAGAGTGTGTCCACGGTTTCTACTGCTGTGTTGTTGATTGGTAAACCGTGCATGTTTGCACGTTGGAGATGTTTTCTTTCTAATGTTACAAATGTTATTTTCTGTGTTGGAGTTGATATTGTTTTTTTATATTTGTTGTCAAAAATAATCTGTTATAACTCGAAAACATGGCAGTTTCACCTGTTGAGTGGGTCTTTGATTTGTACCGTAAAAATAAGTACTTTAAGTTTTAACAGGTTTTCTTGTTGTTGTAAAGAAGGAATATGTTGTATGTTTTATGAGTCAAATAATTAGTCACGAAAGAAAACATACTGTAGAAAAGGTCCATGTTTATTTCAGTAAGAAAGAACCTTAATGAATTACGTGTTTTCACGGTAACGTTGGCCGGTGAACATATTGCAGATAATACAAAACCAACTTGTTGGTCAAAAAGATAGTCTGGTTTACAAACCTACCCCAGTCAGTCAGACACCTTTTTTACTGCATTATGCAAAGAGTTAAATAAGGAAGAAAATTACTGAAAGATATTCACCTGAAACTCCAAGAGACCAGTAAACACCAAATGTAACTGCTAAGGCTCCTCCGATATTAATCGAAAGAAATCCTCCGAGTTCGCCATTGCTTAAAACACTCTGTGCTGAAACACCGATGGCAAGCATCTAGACAAAACAAAAATGTTATTGAGTCAAGATTTGGATTAAAGACCAAAGATTGATTAAATGATGCATCAGAAAAACTGCCTAATTGGCCAAATAAATCAGTTTTCTAATTATCATTTTTTTTTTGAGTTTGGAGATCAGTTTTTGAACTGCAAGATAAATCTTTTTTGAAAACTTTTATGACTAATTCTTATCAAGTTTATGGGAATCAAGGTCTTTATTTGATAAAAGAAATGAAACGAAATATAAGACATATGAAATAAAGACGTCACTAAAGACTATGCATGGTCAAGTCATTACATATCATGACAGATTGATGATATCCAACCACTTAACCATGAACTGTATTCAGCAGCTTCCCTCTTCAGCAGTCCCACAAAAATAAGATAACTAGTGCTAAATACTTACGATGAGCACAATTGTTCCCATTAATTCACTGAGGAATACTCTCATAGTTGGTGATGCTTTCATGACATGTTTCTTTAAAAATGCATCCATTGTTTTTGTTGTTGTTATTGTTGTCGTTGATGTTGCTGCTGCGTTGAGATGGTGTCACTGTGGATTTAGAACAGATACCTAAGAGAAGAAGGCCACACAGATTCGCCACATGTGTTTTCTGATACACATAACATGTAGTTAGTGTCGAAGTTCATTGACATGCAGCAAGATTTATATACATATATTTATATATTTATATTTATTATTTTATTTTTATTATATAGTAATATAGAAGAAAACTTTTACGCATTCTTGATTTTTTTGCTATGCTTCCTGGGTTGTGCAATCTCCGATTTTGTATTCACCATAAAGAATACGCATAATTTTATTTTTATTATAATTATTAATGCGTAAAAGCATTTAGAATATCATTAATATATGTACAAATATTTACAAGTGTTTTTTTAATTTTGTTAATCTATCTTGAGCGAATACTATAGAACAACGTTAAGGCTCAATAATAAAACCATATTTCCCATTGATGCCATCACTAAATGAATCATTTCTTGATATTTCTTATTTATTGCAGCTTCTTTCATTTTTTTCTAATAAAATATAATCGGAATTTGTTTATTGTAAGTGATGATATATAGTGTGACCGGTATTGCAACCTTGCAGTACACCTTTAATAACTTACCTGATGTCTGTTAGTTTTCAATAATAAATATTCCAATACATTCTAATGTATAAGAAACAGCAGTGAGAGAATATTGTACGAAATAACCCAATGTCATGCGATGAATTGCCAATGAAGGCAATTCTTATTTGCATTTAGGTTATCTCTAATTGATCATATTCAAGTTGTTGATGCCAATCTTAATACTGATCTGATAGTGATGCATGCAAATCTTATACAGGCGTACACAGACAGTCAGACAAATACATTGATCATCTTGATGATAAGAACCATCATGAATAATCAATGATGTTGATGATAATTTTTAGATATATAACTCAAAACACAACTTACTTTAAATCGGCGACTGATTTTGAGGAGTGTCTGCTGAGTTGGTAAGACAGAACAGACTCGGCCTGAGAAAAAAACGGATCCATAAACATACCAGTTTACATTTAAAAAAAAAACACATAATGGCTGAATGCAAACACAAAATGTTGCATTCAACCTATCGTCATGATTTATTAGTTTGTACGTGTATGTAATGTGAATTTTTTTATGTTAGTAAACAGTCAACGAGAACAACGTACAGGATTAATTAGTTTCTTTAGAGACATGTAGTCATCTGCAGTCAATTACAGAGGATCCATCGATTCCCCCACCCCTTCCCTGCAAAGTGAGAATACTAACAATCTTTGTAATAGTGGTAATAATGACTACATATCATATTATTCTTTATCAACAACGAATTAAACGTAAAACAAATTCACAGCAAAATAGATCATAAGTAACAACTCATGAATCTAAAGCAACAATTTATATTGTTTTGGTTTTTGATTTACTGACAAATTTACATTTTTTATCTATTTCTACTACATATACTACGTTGATAGATAGAGTGGATAACTTTTAAGTAAACATAATGTAAAGAAATTAAATTAATAACAGTTAATGGAGTTCCAAAAGGTTCATTTTAAATCCCTTTGAAAAGAAAAGAAGGTAAAATAAATGGATAAGTAAATTATGTATTAAATATAAAGTAATGGCACTTCTACTAAATCTTTGTCTTTCTTGGTAAAGCAATCTGCTCGTAGAATATTTGCTAACTACTATGATTAACAACACAACAAATTTACAATAAACAGTAAAATAATACAATTAGTGAAAGTAACATAATATATGTTACAAAATGGTGTATAGTAAATGCATATGGCTTCCTGCTAATACACAAACAAGCTCTCTCCAATTCACAAACACACTCATTAAGACAAACAGACACACTCATACCTGGACACGCCCTTCACACTAAGACAGGATTATACATGGAAACTAAAACTGACTAACTTCTTATCTATTTGTTATTTTAGCATGATTTTTCCATCCTTATTTATTCATGTTAATGATCGCAAGAAAGATTGCGATACGTGTGTTATGACTCGTGCGTTGGTGAGTAGAAATCAGTTATTTCTCTATCCTGCCTTTATAGAATAAGTAGATCCTAATGGGGGGAGGGGGGGATAAGCAGTATCTAATTGCAAAGTGTAGCAAGCACCATGTGATGCTCGTGTTTTATGAATTTTGGATTTATATGATAATAAAAGTTGTGAGTGACTTCTGCTGTAACTAAGTTTTGGTAAATTGTTATTACAAAGAGTAAGGATTCAAGAAAAGCTAAAAATGTTATTTCTTGAAAATTATTGACAAAGAATGAAAAGATAAATAATTACTTTAGGAAGAAAGTTTCATATTGTTATGGATATATAAAGATGGAAGGTGAAGAATTAGGAAGTTGGTAATAGCTTAGCTTGGTAAATGTTTTTAACTTATTTAGTCAAACACTCTCTGACTTTCTAATCTTATGCTGTCATCATTCTACGATAGATATGATGCATAAGGAAGTAGTTCCAAAATTCTTACTGCTAGTGATAAGGTCTTTCAAGTTGCTTGAGCAATTCGCAAGGATTTCGGTTTCTAATCTAAAAAGAAAAAAAGAAAGAAAAAACATTATTAAATAATAGATAATTAGCCATAAACCCATAACTTAACTATAACCCATAATTCATCCAAAAACACATAATTAAGCTACAAACCCATAATTTAGCCATACAACCTATAATTAAGGCTAAATTTAGACTTTTAACAAGCGTGAAAAGAATGGCGAAGGAACTAAAGTGCCTCTGAAATTAAACCACACCATCAAACGTACAGACAAACAGACAATAGCTAATCCTAATCATTGATAAGCCTTATACATTCGGATAAGACCTGATCAGAACACACAGAAAATACATGGTAAAAGATAATTTATACTGTTTATACTATGATCTACGTCAGTTGTGTTTGTTTTATGGATCCTATTACAGTCAATCAAGTTCAACTTGATCGGTTACTTTTTCTCTTCTTAAATATAATAATTTTCTCAACCGAAGCGTATCAAACACATCTTTTCATTTCATGAACATTTTTTGAATAAACAAAACGCGTCATAATATCACATCGTATCATTATACTAATTAACTGAAAGTGGCTGAGTGAAGAATTTTACAAAGTATTCTCTTATTAATTTATACGCTGTTTACTGATTATTATTGTTAAAAACGCTTCACCAAAGCAAAAACTTTTATTTGTCCAGTTTTTTCCTACTCATTATCAAGGTTCAATTTTCTTGATTTTGTTTAATTTAGAATTATGTATTGTGTAAATTAGGTACGTTTTCTAGATAACATATCTTGATATAATTCGAAAGGTTTAATGTTACATACATCTTAAGTGAATGTTTATTCTGCCAATATTTGTTTCATATAGGGGAAATTATGGATAAAATGTATCCTCCTGTTCTAATGTCTGAATGAAGAATTGTTCTAACTTTTTATTTGCTCAATTTATTTTTTGAGATATTCTCTTTTTACTTTGCTTGATAATTTTTGATTCCCACTTACATATCGTTTTGCTGATAGTTGCACCTATTGTGTAATCCTAAATCCTTTTTATTACTCGAAATGTAATCATTTAATTATACGAAATGAAGCAAAGATGTTACGATATCATGTCTTAAAATAACTTTAATATTGACATTCTAAGATATGCTTGTGTTGATCTTTGTGTCTAAACAGTTTAATACTATTGTTTACCATTAGAAGAATAGGATCTGAAAAAGACAGAGTCAATATTGAGCAAAGAAGTTGGCGTACACCTTACACAAAAGTAAATAAACGTGATGAACATTATCTAAAGACTTCTTCATGTCATTACACATTTACCTTTGAACCACAAATAATTGTATAATTGTATTGACACACACATTCACTCCTTACAATAACAGGCATGACGATGCACTTTTTTGATTCACATGACTTGTCGGGCGAATCGCGTCATGACTGAAAGGCGAATGTGTCACATGACGTGAAAGTGGGTTTCCTTGAAGAGGTTGTTTTCAAGTTGATTGAATGAGGAATGTTTGTGTTGATCTAAGTACATCCCATTCGACACAGTGTTGTGTTTATATCCCACGTCGTGTGATGACCTCCATTCGACAGTAAATGATCCAAAAACATGCGAGAGCTTTTAAGAAAATACTTATAAATATCTTCATATTTTTGTATTAAATATTGCATCAGACTCTATATGATTATCTCAACGAAGTATTTTTTCTTAAAGTGAATTAGTGATGCGCGTAAAACAGGGTGGGTCTTACCCGGCCATAATCAGCTTTTTATTACAGTTCATTAGCTTATAGGTGATGCAATTACTCAGCAGGCATAATACCAAAAAGAAGTAGTTAAAACCCAATTCATTATGTTGGCCATTAAAATAATAGCAAATTCTCTCTCAAAACAGTCAAGTCTTTTTTATTAGATTGTTCTTTTATCCTT
Source organism: Nanomia bijuga (assembly GCA_032273505.1). Lineage (NCBI taxonomy): Eukaryota > Metazoa > Cnidaria > Hydrozoa > Siphonophorae > Agalmatidae > Nanomia > Nanomia bijuga. Next base: position 2,018 of record JAUKPT010003314.1, on the reverse strand, counting down.
ATAATAGAGTGGTTAATTGGTAGTCTGGATGTAATAATGTATACTAGACAGAGTGTGAAGTTTTTGGAAAATATTCAGCAACCAGATTGCGTTACAAATACCTCTCGTCGCTTGTTGGTGAAAGGATCAGATGTCAAAGTATCACATGGTGAATGTCTTATGATCGTGGTGGAATTGAAGAAGAGCGATAAATAAATGAAAACACATGAAAATACATTAAAACAACAGTTTTAGATTATGTTACAATTATACACTTATAAGATATGCATCCGCCAAATTATGCTAACTGGAATTTTTGACAAAAACTGAAAAATATTGCGAAGTGACACTTCAATGGAACATTTATCATGAGCGAAAAAAAGCAAATATAATTTGAAGGATCTTTAACAAATATATTAATGCCCTACTACGTTTTGCTTGCAAAATAAAGTAAACGATTGTTTAAAAAATATGATGATCATCTCAAAATTAAAACATTCACGCTATGAAAGAAAAAAATATTTTCACAAAATCGTTGAAATTGCTTCTTGTTGATGTAATAAAAGTAAAATGTTTTAAAAAATATATGTGAGCAGAAGATCTAAAACGAATGTTTTAAGCGAAGCGAGAGAAACGACGAGAAATAACTTTTATACCCATTGATCTTTGTTCAAATTCGAGCAATAAGTATTAAAAATTAAGGATTTAACGCATCAGACACCAACAGATTAATCTTTACAACCAAGTAAGCTGAAGAACAGTTAAAATAACAAGACTGGTTTTTACATAATGCCGATCAAAAAAATCAAAAAAAAATCAATATCTTTACATTTCAATATATAAATATATAGATTTTATGAAAGACACTTATTTTCTACTTGAAAAATAATAAGTAGAGAATTAGATCTTACCGTGTTAATTCCACTTTAGATGCGCTTTCAACTGAATGATCAAAGCCTAACGTTCACCTTTTAAATTTCCCCGTGTACAAGATACTTCTATAATACCACTCCATATATGGTAGTGCTAATCACTAGTTAAACTTGTTTTTGGTGTCATATATCTCGTCATTTGTTTTTTTAATTTTTTTTTGAAAAAGAGAGAAAAAAAGTATGGAGAAACCAAATCACTTTATTATTCTGTAATTAAAACCATGTCACGTGATCTATTTAATTATTTTTTCTTCTTTTTTTATTTAAGAGAAAAAGTTGTTATCATACTTGGATCATACGATACGATACTGTATTTATTTGTTGAGTTAAAGTGTGCGTTACTTGACCTTCGTGTGCGGGTACAAAAAACATAAGTAAACACACTGTCAAAAAATTGTGGGATTTAGGAACTTTTTACAAGATGCTTTTTGATAGGTCATTATGCGAACGTGGTAAACAAAACATGAATGGTTTATTGTATGTAAAACGCACGCTTGTAAAATGTTGTCTATGACCAGAATGAATTCAAGATGTTTGTGTGTTTGTATGTGCGTGGAGCGTAATTTGAAAACAAATAAAAGATGGAGGAACGTACCATGAAAATATTTTGGCTACGTCATGCTTTCGTTACCATCCGCGTGTTGGATCCTTATGTTTTCATATTTGATTTCCATCACATTTTCACAACGTTTGATAAATACTTGATAATAATTATCTGCCTGGAATAGGTGGTAGAGTGACGGAAGTTATACAGTGTCATAAACAGCATGTGTTTTGACGGAACAGTGCAATTTAAACTGTTTTTGATAAAAGGGATACCAATCTCATGATAAACTTCAATAAAGAATGTTCAATTTTAACACTCAACGTTTCCCATATCTGACGCTAAAAATTTTTTTCTACAACATAAAAAGGCTTTTTAGTAAAGGTTGGCTGTCAAGTACTGAGTTTCAAGGCAGTATTTTTGCTTTTCAGTTACGTTACTCTAAGGTCCCGAATAGTAGGGGGGTCTGAATAAAGGGGGGGGGGGTCCAGAATTTTTGCAAAATATAATAAACGGGGGGTCTGAATAAACAGGGGGGGGGGGGCTGAAAACATTTGAAACTT
>JAUKPT010003313.1:0-12179 GCA_032273505.1 Nanomia bijuga | reverse complement strand
GATGATGATGATGATGATGATGATGATGATGATGATGATGATGATGATGATGATGATGATGATGATGATGATGATGTATTAACAAGTCAATCCGATATAGATAACAATTCAAAAATAAGTTCTGATGAAGATGATGACGAATCTTCAAGTATGAAAACTGAAGATGTAGCCAGAGAAAAGATGCTTTTAAAGGTTACTTGGAGCAGATGAATACATGGATGGGAAGGAAGTTTTACCGATTCTTTTAAAGGAAATAGATGATTTGGAAGGTTCAGTTCAAAGATCTTCGATTCATAGATTAAAGGGTTTGGTGAATGATCTCGAGAAAAACAAACACCGTATTGCTACAATATTCAATCGATTGGAAAAAGCAATGGATAAAAAGGATGAGTAGAATATTCTAAAGCAATTGGCATTTGAAGAACTGTTGTCATCAGAACAATACACAAGTCTGAGTAAACTTGATGAAATCAACCCTCAATCTCTTGCAAATATTATCAAGGAGACTAAAATTGGTCAAGGACTCCTGCACATGCCTACAAATATTGATCAAATTCCTCTTGAATGTTCATAAAGATTACAATTTTATTCTAAGAACAAACACACTCCTGCTAAAACAAGGCTTGTGAAACTACTAGAAGAGCTCATTAGACGCTATGCTTTATCAAGGAAACAATACCAACTTATCAAAAAAGACTTGAATATATTGTAAATCTGTGTAGTAATAAGCAAATAACACTTTATCACAGTTATATTGTATTGAGATTGTATTATAATTCATAAGTTGACTTTGATTTTTGTAAATTAATTATAGTAAAGTTGTTGACACAGAAAAGAAAAACAAACAAAAAATGTAATTAAAGTTGTGTTTTATCAATTATTGAGTAATAGAATTAAATACTAGAGGGTCGTGAATTTGCGACTTGGACAGTGGGTGGGCTCTAGAAGGAATTCTATTACTTAATCGAAGCTGTCCTTCCATTTGTGTAAAGAAGTTAAGTTCTACATCATCTGATCTTAAGATCCCTAATTTCAAAACTCCACACAGTCAAATAGGTCTGATATCAACTTTCAATTCTCAAGAACCCAGTCACTCAATCCTACGTTGTGTAAATTTAAGTTTGTGGAATTCTTGCAGGAAAATTTGATTCAAAAGCAACACATCAGGTTTGATGCAAACAACATTTCTAAGCGTATATACTTCTTAGTTACTACTTTTCGAGATTAAGATTTTTTTGTAATCTAGCAACCGGGATAATTTTGAAGGAAAATTTCGGACGCCCACATTGTCACGAGGAAATTTTAAAAGAAAATGCTGCGTCAGGACCGAGAATATTATCACGAGAAAATATGTGTATATACTGATATAAAAATGCAGACTCTCGTTTATCACAGTGCTACGAAAACTATTATGTTGCGTAATCTTGCGGTCTGGAAAATTTTGGTGGACAATTTGACTTAGTACGCTTACATTGTCACTACTATCAATATTCATGGCTTTTTAATGAAGATACTTGCAAAATCTGAGATGAAAAATGAAAATGAAATAAACATGCTGTTACATATCATGTTATTTTTGGATTTTTATCAAAATTAGGTCTAAAGATATGTTGAAATTAACAGCAGCATGGTTCATTGAGCACTAAAAGCTAGAAAATCTTCTAAAAAAGACTTGATTTCCCTCTGTAACACCCTCTTGTAATTACCTTTTATGGATTTCTTAACCAAAGAAAAATCATATGTTACATTTTCATCTCATATCTTGCAATTATCATATACTCATAATTATACGAGTCCTATTCCTGGTAAATTAGACCCCCTGAAACATTACTGCATGATAAGGACATCTTAGAAAAATGTTTGGTTTAACTAGAGTGACCAAATTTGACATTTTTCCCAATTCAAAGTGTGTTACAACGCCATCCCTTTGTTGTTTTTATATCAAAACACAGCCAGATGGTCCAAAATACCATATATTATCACATATATGAATATTAAATAAAATAAATTGTGTAGATGCTTTTTATAACACATTCCATCCCAAAAGGTTTTGTAAAGCCTGTTACAAGACCATATTTCGACTTGTTTTTACTGAAAGGCTGTTACTCCTCATCTCTTTACTTTCTTGATATGGGACCGCCAGAATCTAAAACATACATATCTCTAGTTAATCATGATTACTTTGATTAAGGTCAAAATGAAAAGTCTTTAACTTATAAGTCTTGAAAGGCAACATTCTCTAAATAGCACAAAATGGTCATTTCAGCGCAGAGGTTAATGAACGCGTTCATAATTACTTACAGCAATGTGAACCCGGTTTTTCTTAAAAAATGGCACGAATGTAGATTAAGTTGTTACCTTTCCCCTCCCAAAATTAGAAACCACAGCTTTGAATATTTCATAGTGCTTTATGTCACTTTTGGTGAAATCGAAAGTTCTTCATAATTCCACGAATGTTCAACCATTTATTTTGGCGATTGCATAAAATTTCATTCTTTACTGATATTAATTCACCCTGAAAATATTTAGATCAAGGAAAACGATAAAAATTTAAAAAGTTGTACGATTAACGACTCAAAACATGTAGATGACTTGATGAATTGAATTTGAAATCATTATTAAGCCTTAATTGATATCTACAGGAGTCGGCAAAGTCTCCGGCGCCATTTGAATATTTGTCAGACGTTATAACTAGATCTGGGCTGAACGGCAAGATTTATAGTCATGTCTAGAACTCAAAAACGACTTCTGGCCCCTAGATACATTTGAAATAAAGTATAAGCTTATAAAATAGAAGGGTCGATACAATGAGTAGTACTAAAAAGTAAAACAAATGAAACAGTTCAGAATAACTTATCTGACTTGCGAAATTTAATGTTAATGGGTTTGTTTAAGCATTCAATTTAGGGTTATAAACTTACATAGCACTAAAACGGATCAAAATATTGTTAACATTTTGGGAGGTTTGGAAGTATTTACGGTTTGACGGAAACTCGGCAACGACAAAAGATTAGCATTCCAAATAATACTTTCCTAGATAAAAAACACCCATTATATCTAGGACAGAGCAGTGTAGTATCTACACGAATAATCAATATTGTACTTCCGATAAAAATTTCATCGAGAGCTCTTTGGATTAAAAACTAAAAAGTAGAACCCAAACTTCGACTAAAGGTATTGCTTTGCATTGGAAAAAAGTGCCATGGAAAAATAGTTCTGCTCAAAAATATAGTCATCAGATGGGATATAAATAATTTTTATCATTTTTATTAATTAAGTTAAGACTTTTTATTTGTCGTAGCTTAACTTCGAGCAGGTTTTCAGTTTCCTTATCGTAAAAATCTTTTATCATAACGGGTGAGCAACTGTCGGGTGAGCAAGTGACGGGTGAGGTGAGCAACTGACGGGTGAGAAACTGACGGGTGAACAACTGACGGTTGATCAACTGATGGGTGAGCATCTGACGAGTGAGCAAGTGTCGGCGAATCGTTTAAGCAATACAATTAAATGAAATGAAACATGCTTTAGATTAGTATTTATGTTTTTATGACCGGAAGCTAATAAGAGCATTTTAGAATGATTTTTTCGACAAAATAACAAGTGTTTAGGTCCTCGTCCCACTCGACACCCGTTTATAAATTGATAAATCATTAGAAAATATTTCTGATGAATGAAAAAAGTTATGGGACACTATTTATCGTATAATTCGATGCCTTATGAGTATTTTCCATATTTTGTTTTAATAAAACTATGAATTATTTTTATTTTTCAAAAAAAAGAAGGGAAATTGCTAGTGACCCAAATAACAGCTCCAGAATTTTTTTTTGCTAATTGGATCATTCATTCATAAAAATTTTACCTGAGTAAAAAAAAATATCATCAAAATTGGACAATATTTTAGCTCAGGGGGTTAAATCTTTTTATGTTAAATTAATTTAAAATTCTTCGGTTAAATTAGAGATTTTTAGAGCCATTTTTGTCTATTTTGGTCAAATTTGTCACTCCCGGATTTTTTTAAAATTTTGGTATACCAAAATCACTATAACTCGAGAACCACACATGGTATCAAACAAATTGAGCCCATTTTAAAAACTAGGCGCAAAATAGCAAAAAATAAGATTGAGAAATCATGCAAATTTCAAAAATCGGGTCGGTTAGGATAATTCCACCTTAACGCACCACAAGGGATCACATAAATGCTACAACTCACCAAAATGTAGATGTTTAATTTTTTCTTCTATTTGCTGCTACACCAAAACATACCAAAATGTTATTACTTTCTGCTACTAAATAATTTTTTCCTGTTTTCTTCTAATTCCTACAACACACCAAGATGTAGATTACTTTTATACTAATATTTATTTTTTATTCATTTTTATTCACCATGTCCATGTCTTTTGAACGAAAAAAGATTGGCTGGTATGCAATTAAAGACCAAGCCAAATGTAACGTTATTGGGGATTCGATTGTTTACCATCTTCAACGTTTCTCCAGTGTGTGGAAAAAGCCCTGCTCTAGGTTCGGTTAACTGTGGCTACCGTGGTAACTTGCTTCAGAATGTTATGTGGCGAATAGAATGTATGCGTCTACCTGCTACTACTACAGTTGGTATCATTTACAAAAATGATTATCGGGCTACGAAAGTACATAGAGGGTTTCATAAGGTGCTCCGAACTATTTAAAAAACTATTCAAAGTAGAATTCACTATCACTATCTAAAGAAGCGTACGAGGTTTTTATATAAACAATAGTATTTCTTTGAGATATCCGAAGAAACAATAAGCTTTTTCGTGAAGGTGTGCAAGATATCACAATGGTTTACACACAATCAGGGAATTTAATATTTCAGGCAGCAATGTATGCGCCGCCAGCCAGCAAAAAAGTTTGCCGATCCCTGGATATCTAACGACAGTGACAATCGTCTTTCAATTATCCGCCGTCAGTGAAAACGACTAAAACTGCAATTATAAGATTTTGAGGGTAATGACAAATTATTTATTGAAGTTAGAGGAAGATTGAAACAAAATTTTTAAAACGGTTTATTGGATTCAATTTACAAATAAATTATCCAGAGTTCAGACATAATTTAATTTTGATTTTTCCTGACTTTCCGACTTTTTCTGGCTGAAAACATACCTTTTTTCAGAAAAATAGGCTGAATTACATACGATTTTCCTTGATCCAATCGTTGATTAACAAGAATTCCAGGAAAAAAGATCATTTAGCTAAATCTATGATGGCCATATCTCACAAACAAACAAACCTTTGACAATATGCATATTTCAAAATAAAATTTTCACAAATTAAGAATATCAATTGTTTTTTCATGATCCAGAAAAAAATATTGATCATGGCAAAATATTTTTCCTGACCTTCTCCCTGAATTTTTCCCATTTTTGTCAATTTTCCTGACTTTTTCACTGACTTTTTCAAATTAATACCTAATTTCCAGGTTTTCCCTGACCCGCCTGAACCCTGTGTACAATTGAAAGTATTATTCATTTTAATTAAATCCTATCAAATCTTTCAATCTAATACACTTGAAGCTTTCGGAAAAATATGACTATTGAGATATGATCACTAATTCACCTTTTCAGCGTGTCGTCACAGATGACGTTATTCAATTTGTTGGAACCACCAAAATGGTAGCTACAGTGTGTATCAGAAAATTGAAAAGAAGAATTTTAACTGGATGTAATACAAGAAGTTGTTATCGGAGCAAGGTGACCATTATATGACACGAAGCGCATTTCCCCCCTCTTTCCAATGTCAATTTTTATCAAAAATGAAGAAAAAGAAGAAGAACAAATCGAAAATGACTTTAAAAAACTCAGAATATTTTTTAGAGATCCATTAAAGTTCATGTGCGAAATCTTTTGTAAAAAAAAATCGTTCTTAATTAATTGTCCATTAATACCATCTACCATTTAGGCTGTGCCAAACATTGAGATAAGTGACGTAATTCGGAAAGGTGAGTTAGTTTTGAAATGAAAGGTTGATCGGTAATAAAGACTTACCATCAGAAATGTCATCATTCTCAGTGAAATATTAACAAAGAATGGTAAAATTATAAGTTGAATATAATAATGCTTAATTTATTATCACTGAATTTTATAATTTCATCATAAAACTTTTTTTTTGGATCCATCCAGTTAAAGTTTCCTGAAATCAGTCACTAATGCCTATTTTTTTTAAGTAGTTAATATATGGTATATTTCGGTATTTTTCATCCATAAAGTTGCATCACATTAAATGAATTCATTAGATGTGACATCGGTAAATGTGTATGCGCGTTAAAAGACAACCTTAAAATGCTCATACTATCTCCTCAAAATATCTGATACTTAAAAACTAAGTAGTTCACAACATCCCAAATGTATATAAATTTGAAGGTTACTCGCAAAAAGAAATACAACAGTATTTTCTAGGGAAGGTAGAAATTTTATTATAAAAACAAACAGACGAAATGTACAAGATAAAATGTCACTAAAAATCTAACTAAACGTCATCATACAAACATCAGTAAAAAAAATTATCCCACAACCGTGGAATGGCATTATTCATATTTTTTTTCAACAACTGAATTTGCTGATAGCCTTAGCAGGGGAAGCTGTATTGATCAAACAACACCAGGCAGTGACGGAACAAAAAGGTTTGGCCCCTAGGACGGCCTTACCTATGGGGACGGCCTTACTTATTGGGCAAAATTTAATTGAATATCATGATTTTTAGCCGATTTACGTTTTTTTGCGCAGTTGTAGATTTTAGTAGATTTTAAAAATATTCCAACAAACTTTAGTTTCTTTGTACTCGCTGGTCTCTAATATTCGCCCCGCGAAATTCTTATTCCAACCCCAACCCCGCTGATTAATTTTCAAATAGTCAAAAAAAAATGTCTTAGGAAATTATGGTTATTTCTTTAAATTCATACATTTTGAGATTTTGAGATTTTGTCATTATAAAAAAATATCAGACACCTTGTACGTCCTCTGCCTCTAAAACTACTTGCCAAATTTCATTCTTTATTTAAACTGAACATAATCATACAAATAATAATATATTAAAAATCAATCATTACAAAATTAGACAATATCCTAAAAATAAATATTAAATAAGATATGGAATCCGAATTACCATGAGACAAATTCCGGGATTACCAAATGATTGATTTTCTTTTTCTCCATAGACTTTTCTTGTTTACCTAAGCGAAAAAAAGTCGCGAGAAGAAAAAGTCGCGAGCACAAATTGTCGCAAGCAAATTTTTCAACGATTTTCCTGACATTTAGTTTCTTCACATAAAATGTTTCTCACAATAGAAAACGGGAATTTGATAATTTATAAAAAAACATTTTTTCATTTCTTGCGATTTTTTGTGCTCGTAAATATGTCAAAAAAGTGTCAAAAAGGACCAATTTTAAATATAGGCCAAAATATTAATAATAATCATAACATTTACAGAAAATGACGTAAATATCTTAAGATCATTCCAAATTAAGAAATATAAGTATAAAATAACAAGTAAAATACACAAATATAAGAAAAGTATATACAATTTTTTAAGATACATTATTCTTAATATCGAATTTGTGAAAAAAATGCCAGGTTTACCTTTTAAGAGAAGACATTTTCGCGAAAGAAATTTTCTCAAAATCTGATTTCGCGAAAATGGATCCATCTCAAAATTGTTTACTTCGGCAAATGTTTTCTCTCATGGAATTGTTTTCACTAAACATTAGATTTAGACTTGACAAACCTTGGCAAAACTTGATAAAATTTGATAGAAATTGTGAAAGAAAACCTTTGCAGCCTAAAATCTTTATTATGCAAACTAAAAATGGTCTTAATAATTGTTGCCAAATTCAATCCTTCGATTGGTTGGAAATTATATCATCAATATAATGATTGGTTGATGTAGTGTCGTTTTCATTATTTTTAATTTCATCAAAATGTGTCATTCTAGATTGAACCAATAAGCATTTCTAACAAATCAAAAAGCTAAATATCCGAAATTTGGCGACAATTCCTATCTAAGTATAGTCTTAAAAAACTAGAAAATATACCTCAGTCGAAGTTAAGTCCATGTATAAAAAACTAACTAACTATAGAAAATACTTCAAGACTACTAAGTCGTTGCTTCAAATGCACTGATGTTGAACGAATTTCGGTTAATCGACGAATCCGGTGCAGAATAAACACTCGTGTTTTGAATTGAATGATCAAGTTCGGCCGCTGTTTCTTTTAATAAATTATCGAACGAATCCCGCGGGGTTTTTTCGAATGAATTCCGTGGATCTTTCCCGAACGAGTCCCGCAGACCCTTCCCGAACGATTCTCGCAGTTCTTTCCCGCCACCATGTTCTGAATCACGCGGGACAGTGCTTATCGTGGAGTCCAATTCAAGGGTGAGATCTTGCAGGGTTGATTTTGGAGAGAATTTTGTGCTTTGTGTAGTAGCCATATTTGCAGCTCGCTTGTATCCAGACATTCGTGTTGAGTACCGAGCAGCCTAAATAAAATGGAGATAAAATTCAAAAGAAGACGGTACAAAAAAGGCCGCATTAATGCTTGATACGCAAAAAATCGTGTTTAAAATAGCGGACAATAGCATGTGGCTTTGCCTCAATTTTCACCAATTTTTATACTAAGCGGAAGTCTGATTTAAATGGAAAGAAATTGATGCCTCTTAAACTATAATTGTTTCTCTATCAAACTTTTATAGAAAAAGTGAGAGGACGGTTTTTAACTCGGTGTTAACATAAAATTAATTCCTATCTAAATCTATTACGCAAAATCGAAGTTCAAGAGTCTGATTTTATACGTATAATACCACGGAGAATTACTTTCTCAAAAACGGCTAAAGAAGATGGTTTCTCGTACCTTAGCTTCGTGTAGGATGACACTTTCACTCAAACTTTTTGACTTCTTCTTTTCTTTCAGTAATTGATCGTTCAGAGTTTTCCCGTTATCCTCCAGTTCATTAATCCATTGGTTGTACCTGTAGCAAAATATATTTTAGTCAACTTTAATAATTTTAGTCAACTTTAGTCAATTATAATAAACTTATTAGAGACGAAAGAATTTGCTCTGTATAGAACGAAATTACGTTCGAGGTCATAATTCCAGATATTTCAGCATCGGCTGTAGTCTAACGCTGCCATGGGTGCCCCTTAAAAAATACTCTGTTAATTTGTTCTTTCTATCAGCATCAGATAATCTGATCGAAATAGGGGTCACCGGGTCACCCCGTATGTCCCCGGGTAAAAAGTGACAAACAAAAACAAAAATACTATGATGGGGTCATTAAAAATAGTAATAATAATAATAGAAATAACGACAAAATGCAAAATAATTATTTTAAAAAAAAGATAAGGTGGTGACGTCACCATTTGTGCTTATCCCCTCCCCCTTATGTCATCAATATTCAACATTTTGGGTGACCCCATCCCCTCCCCCGGTGACGTCCTTTTTGAATAACATCATAGTTTATATGACAATTTCTACCTCTCAATATCATGCTTGAAGAGTATCTTCTCATCCTCGCTGCGTTGTAGGTGATGTTTCAGTTGGAGGATCTCCTGTTGGCTCGCAGACGAAAGTTCATTGATACGATTCCGTAACAGTTCAATCTACATTTAAAGAGGTCAAAGATAACTGTAATGAAGTAGAGCCACTATTTAAATCGATCTTCGGCCATCGCATCAGTGCCACAAGGAAAAAGGTATCCAAAACTCTGAATAATAACAAATGACATTTGTTTTCCTTTGCCCTGTTCCAAATACCCATAGAGGAAGGTATTTTTTAATGTCATACCAGAGGGGAGTGATTGTCCTGAATACAGAAAAAGATTTGACCCCCTCCCTACAATCCAAAACCAAAACCTCGTACCCAGGACCTTAGCGATTTTCTAAACTCCTGATTAACACTACGAAAAAAAACCTAAATTGCTGTATTCTCTCAATAAATTTAAAATCTCGGCCAATCGCTTGCCTGGGATCGAGGTTCCCATACACACAATTTCCATACACACACCACCCCAACCACGCTAATAGCGTTTAAGCGTTAAAGTATTAAGATTCAAACGCCTCTACTGCTAGGCTATTCATCCGCTGCATGACCCTCTACTAATCTACCAATGTCGGAATCCAATTCACATTCCATGAAGAAGGGTAAAGATTATGCGGGACAATTCGATTTTATACCAAGGCCTTAAGGGAAGGCCAAATATTATACCGGGTGCGCCAGAAATAAGGACTTTTTTGAGCGATATTGTGGGAGAACGGAAAACTGTGATTTGTCATTTTGTGGGCTTTTTGATAAAGTCAAAAATATGACACTGGACCTAAATTAAAATGGAATACCAAAAACAATGTAACAGCTCCTCATATCTCTCCATTCTCTAACAATATTACTTGTATGAATATTAAGGAAAATTTCTCCTGTTAATTACCTCGTCATTCTTTTGTGAATTCTTCAGCCCTTCTTCAATGACAACTTTCCGAAGATCTTGATTCAACCGCGCATTTATATGCGCCTCCCGTACTTGACTAGCACCCAGCTCTCTCGCAAGTCGCGTGCAATCTGCTTCCTTGAGTTTGATCATCGCAGTGGCATCGCTCATCTCTTGGTTTAGTTCGAGCACGGTTTGTTGAGAAGACATCAGTTGGGTTTCAAGGGTGTGAAGATCGCTGATCTAAAAGCAGAAAACATGAATTCCTTATTGGTAAAACAATTGTCGGAAAAAAACATCGCTAATATAGCATTAACATGATCAAGCAAGGCCCCTGCAAAATAGCCGAAAACGGACGTAGTGTAACGTAACAGTAAAAACTGGTTAAAACGGACAGATGCGGGAGCTGAAAAACTGTTCACATGCCCGGACAGGTGTCAATCATATAGTGTATTTTTAACGAAGTTCGCCCGGAAGATCATACAAAATACCACTCACCATATTTTTATTGGCTTGTTTCACTTTATACACTTCTTCTTCGATTGCAAGCGTGTTCTTCACTTCACCCTTGCAACGCTGCAATTCCTAAAAACGAAACATGAAACCAGGGGGTGTACACTATGGGAGATAGGTGCACGCTACTTGAACTGTGAAAAACCTGAAAATATTATGATCTACGCAGGTCCACCCTACCATTCTTCTAATAGTACCCAAAAATACTGGGAAACTAAAAGAAATAAGTACAAGATACCTATAGTTCGGATTTGAAATTTTGAAAAATTATGAGAATTGTGAAGATATTGTAGCCCCCTAAAAAAAGTTGCTAAAAAAGGGCCAAAGTCCCCCTATCTGCTAAGACGGGTATTTACTTTGATACCTTTCCAAGTTCTTTCAGCTCCACTACCATCTTATTGTTCTCCTCTTCAAGTACTTTGAATTTCTTATCGTAAATTTCAACGGTGTTGGTTCGTTCCTCCTCGCGAATCTTGTACGCTTCGTTCGACTTCGTCAAATCTAATAACTAAAAGTAGAATCCGATCATTAAAGGGTGTCAAGCCATTTTTCATACTAATTTCAGGGTTTTAGGGGTCGTTTTTGATTGATCTTAAATTAAATTTTAGGGTTTCTTAACCAAATTTTAGGGTCCAAATGTCAAATGGCTTCAGCCCCCTGGCCCCGGCTCCTGTACGTTAACCACTATTACAATGCTTGTGCTCTAAAAAAAACTATTTTCAAATACCTGAGAAAATGTAAAAAAAGTATAATTTTTGGGAAAGGTCAATTTTGCCTGATTGTTGATTAATTCACGGCTGTTTCGCAGACGGGATATCCGCTTACTTAGTTTTTCGAAGAATGAACTAGAGCCGAGACTTCTTGCCGTTATTCGCGCACGCGGTCTAAATCTTATTGGTTGAAATCTGCGGTATTTGTTTTATTTTCATGGTTTTCCTGGAATTTTAAAATCTCATAATTTGATTGGCTTATAGTAGATATTGTTGAGCAAATGGTCCAATCATTTTGAGGTTAATTGCGAGAAAAATGCGCTCAAAGTGACGTACTCTCACGCGAAGGTTCTCTAACAGGTTTGATAACGAAGGCAAAAGCGCCAAGTTGGATCATTTCACACCGTGGAACTTTATTCTATTGGATTCATGAATAATCCTTCTTTTAATTGGTATAAATTTTATAAGAGTGATATCATTAGTTTAGCTATAAAAGAAGAATTTGTTTG
>JAUKPT010003312.1:0-12181 GCA_032273505.1 Nanomia bijuga | reverse complement strand
TTCTGTTGTGCAATTTTTTCAAAAAATTAAGTTTGAAATCAGAACCAGAAACAAGTTGTCCTTAATATTTTTCTTTCTAATATATGCCTAATGAATCATTTAAGGTATAAGGTAGATGGGGGGGGGGAGGGGCAGGGGATTCTTGGACTAATTTATTCTTTTATTTAAGTTAACAACGTATTTCTATGATCAAGGTAAAAACAAGAAGTGTAGTATTATTCATCTTATTATAAAAATATGCAATATATGAAAAACTGAATTTCCGCTAGTTTCCGCAAGCATTAACAAGCGAGTTGGTTAAGAGTTCAATTAGCAACTTGCCTGTTAATGCTTGCAGAGACTAGCGAAAATTGACAATTTTTCATATATTTTATATTTTATAAGAATAATACTACGCTACTTGTTTTTACCTTGATCATCAAGTTTCTATCCTGAAAAAACATGTATTTCCTATTAACTTTTATAAAGTGGTATGAGTCAGTAAGTTCCCTTTGGTTGTTAAATCTCTTTTTTTTAAATCCTTTTTCTAAAACGCCCCCTTTCTTTTTCTCATTTAGTTCCTTTTTCTGAAAATTTGACTGAAAAATTGATTTTATTTTAAACAAATTTGAAATTTTTGTATTTTGTATATATTTTATTTTGATTCTTTTTTGTCATCTCTTTTCCTTCATTTTTAATATTTGTTTGAAGGGTTGTTAAGAATCTTAAGCTACATGTACCGGGTGCGGCAAAAAAATTTTTGAATCTTTTTGTGAGTACATTTTTTCTTTAAATCAATATAAATTCAGAAGTTGTGGGCCAAATTTGATAACTGGCCCACCAAAATATAAGTTAGAACTTCCTTCTTCTAGTGCCACCTAGCTCGTTTCTTCAAAATCAATACCTGGCTTGCAATTAAGTGTCAATCTTGTATACTTTTTTTTTGGCGCACCCGATATAGTTGTCAGTATTCCCTTTAATGTCTCTTTTGGTCTTTTCACACTGTTATCTTTTCTTTGTACAGGATATTGAGGAATTTTTTCTACAAGAGTCGTTTAAACCAAAATTTTAAACAAGATGTCTGGTGTTGGAATAAAACGAAACAATAGTGGACAAGCTAACTATTCTTCCGATAAACGAGGGAAATCTGATGATGTTAAATTAAGATTTTTACTGGTTGAACAGCAGTGTGGTTATGTTATTGGTAAAGGTGGTGAGAAAATCAAAAGTTTACGTGAACAATATACAGTTCGAATGACACTTCCTGACTCTAAGTGTGGTCAACGTATTCTGACAATATTTGGAGGACGACAGAATTGTTTAAATGTACTTCAAGATGTTCTTAATTTAACCAAGAAGATAGAACCTCCATTTACACTTCAAAGTAGAGTTAAACCGACATATGTTGTTAATTTGTTGGCTAATTTTGAACAAGTAGGTGCTGTTATTGGTAAAGGAGGTGAAAACATTAAAGAAATTCGAGCGAAGACTGGTGGTAAAGTGAAATGTTATCCTGATTGTTTACCGCAATCCAATGAACGTGTCATTGCTATGGGAGCAGATAATGTTGAAAGCTTCATATCAACCTTCGAGATGGTTTTGAATTTTCTTGAAGGTCGTCCACCAAGACAACAAACTCAGTTTTATGATCCAAAGAAGGCTGATTTAATAATGCCAGGTAGTGGAGGTCCACCAATGGGAGGTGGTCCACCAATGGGAGGTGGTTCAAATATGGGAGGAGGACCCAATATGGGCGGAGGTCCCAATATGGGCGGAGGTCCCAATATGGGCGGAGGTCCCAACATGGGAGGAGGTGGCTTTAATAATGCCATGAACAACAATATGGGAAATATTTCAGAAATTGCTGCAAGTGCTAATGATTTTCTCAATAAAATAGGATACAATCAAGGCGGTCCTAATAATGGTGGATTTAACAATAATATGCAGGGCAACATGCAGGGGAATATGAACCAAAGCAATCCTGGTTTCAACAATACGCAAGGCAATAACAGCATGAATCCAAACAATTACAGCAATCAACCTGGATATCAAAATCCGAACAACAACATGCAAGGAAACATGAACAATAGTATGAACCCAAATTTCAATCAGAATCACCAAGCTGGATTTAACAATAACAGTATGCAGGGAAACAACAACATGAACCCGAATCAGCAAGGTGGATATAATAACTACAGTAACAACAACAAAAACAACATGAATCCAAATCAAAACTTCAATGGCCCTAACATGCAAGGAAATAATATGAACAACATGAATCAAAATAATGGTAATCAAGGTGGTCCTCAGAATAATTTTGGTCCTGGACCAAACCAAGGCCCAAGACCAAACCAAGGTCCCCCTGGTCCTGCTGGTCCTCCTCCTCAAGCCAAACCAGCATCTGTAGGTTTCGGTCAATTCAAGACAAAAGTTGAACTGACTGTACCTTTTGATGCTTGTGGTCCAATTATTGGTGTACAAGCAAGTAACATATTAGATATTCGAAAACGTTCTGGTGTTAAAATTGACTTTAATAAGACTCCAAAAGGAAGCAAGGAAGATCGTGTTTTTACCATTGAGGGTAGTCATAAGCAAGTTACAACAGCTCAGAGAATGATGTCAGATCTTCTTCAAATGGCTAATAATAACGAATAATAATAGAAACTCAATGGTATACTTTAGGATATTCATAGTCCGTTTAACTACTACTGAGACTTAATTTAGTTTTTATGTACATATTGAGGACACTCATTATTTAAATGAATGACAGATGAAGATACCATTATGGTTAAGTAGAAAGTATTTGAGAATTATTGACTATTATTGAAAACTGTTGGGAGCAGTAAGAACAATATCAAGGTATTGACTACAGTGCAATCTTCAACTCGTTGACTAGTACTGATACATATTTAAGCATATTTTAACTCCTTTAATGCATTTGGGGTTGTCACCAAATTATGGTTAATTCAATAGCTTCTTGATGCTGTAATTTCAAACCAATCAAACGACTTCAATAGACAAAATTTGACAACAACCCATTATTTATACTTCTTTCTCATCATGCTAAAAATACTTTAGTTTTCATACGTTTTTCTATCTTAAAATTGCTTGAAATGGACGTTTTATGATAAGGCGTTGTCCTAATTTTTTCCCATATAAACTCTTGGCTGTTAGAACAGCTCTTATTTTCCTTTTGATTGTATATTAACTTCTTGTGAAGTTCTGATACAATTTCCTGGTTAACATTGGCTATAGGGACACTATGCTACACTATGTCACTACATACTTTTGATCATTGTGCCTAAATAATAAACTGGTATAGAGCTGTGATTTTTTATCTGTTCAACGCCTTGAGAGCTCTTTTTTGAAAGTTTTTTGCAATACCAAAAATTCGAGTTGTTTTGCCTAAGTAGACAATTATTTTGAAGTCATTCAATCAGTACACAAAATGATTTCATTATATACATCCCTAATGCATGAAAAATGCATAACTATGCATTCCTCTCATGCTTTTATAAATTTTTATTGTAGACTAGTCAAACGATTTGTATTCAATTTGATTCTTCTTTTACTGTTGGCTCATTTTCATGACTTGTGAACATAGCATTACATTGTTTTCTTTTTGTTTCATTCCCATTCTTTTATTGTATTGTGTTTTCCTGCCTGTTAGTAAAGGAAAAAAAGTTGTTGATAAAACTTGATATTTCTTAGAAACTAGTTTCTTTGTTAAACTTATAGCAAGAGAAAATTGGGAACATAAATTTCTTTTTTTACTGCTATAACAACAAGTTTTACATTTCAAATTTAAATTTACAAATCTACAATTACAATATTTTTATGTCTTTATTTTTTTGATATTGTTTTTTTGTCAAGTTTTTCCTAAAAAAATTTCAAAAATTGACTCTTATGGATTCAATGTATTTTATAACGATTCTGAAAAATTTAGCTTCATAGCTTCTAGAAAAAACTTGTGCAGTTTTCTAAATGGAATTAGTTTTGTACTGAAAAAAAGGTTTTTTCAAAATCTCAGTGACACATTTGACTGCTTTTGCTGTTAACCTAATACTTGATTTTCACGGGTTTGCACTAAAAGTATTTTTTGCTGTATTCAGAAGTAGTAAAATTTTATCTATATATACTTTTTCTAGCACACACATTTCGATGGAATTCAATTATGGAAGTTAATTATCAAAGCTAAGCGGATATTTTTTTGATTTATTAATTTAGTTCTGCTTTCATGGAAAAACCACCCTGAATGTATTTTTGTTCCATTTTCCATTTCTCCATTTTCCCTCCAAACATGGCTTGTTTGGTACTTACCCAACAGTATACATTTTGGTGGAAACTTCATGTGCATGTTTGCTGAGGGGGTCATGGTTTCCTCCCCCCCCCCTCAAGTAAATGTGGGGGATGGGTTTTTTGTGAGAATTTTTTGGACCCTCATTATCTTGGGGTCATAAGTTTTTATTTTCAAAATCTTGGGGGGGAAAGTCATTTTGGGGGCACAGATAAGATAATTATCTTGGGGGCACAAACCCCTAGCAAGGTTTTATATTTTTGATACTAGCATATTTCAATTTCATGTGCAATGGCATCCATTCTTTGGGAATATATCAAATTTTGTTTATTTGTATAAAATTAAATGGTAGTTGTTGGAAATGTTATGATATTATTGTCCAGGGGCCCAGGGGATTTCCCTTGACGAACATGGTCCTGGACGATTCTGACGAATAAAAAAAATGCCTTGGGGCATTCCTTGTCTTGGGGGCACAAGCAGGCCACGATGACATTAAGGGGACAAAACGCCTTGGGGGCATTTTCATTTATCTTGGCGGCATAAAAAACCCTGAGGAAACCATGGGGGTAGGTCATTTTTTTCGGCAGGTACCCACTTAAACCTTTTTTTAAGGGGTAATTTAAGGGGTCTGGAATTTTGTTCTTTTTTGCTCTCATTTACAGGTCCAAATTTATTAAAAGAAAACAATAATATGGCTGTAAAATCTTGACCCTTTTTGCAAGGGTTGCAAAAAATATAACGAAAATATAAGAAATAAGGGGTCTAAATATTTTTTCTAGAAAATTACTGGGTGCGAAAAAAATTCCACAGAAAAATGCTTCAAGCAGGTTTAAAAATTGATCGGCCACCAAGTGCAAACATGTATTCCATGTTTTGTTTTCAGGACAAGATTTTCTGACTCTTAATGTAACCAGAATTCTTTTTAGTAACCACAATTTATTAATTCTCAACTTAATTCTCAAAATTAGAAGAGTCTAAATGTGTTCTTAGTCAGTTTTATTAAGATGTTCTCTATATGATTCTTTAGCCCTTGTTTCTAATTTATTTATTTGATTTAAGAACAACACACGTTATCTACTAAGTTTCCTCAAAACATTATTTTTTTAATAATAAAAGTTAAGCATATCATATATGATATCATAGAACACTCTGTAACAATGCAGGAAAAAAGCGATTGATCTTACAGTGTTAATAAATTAAAATCCTCTTTAAGCCAATAGTCCATGTCGAATTGTTAGGTTTGGTTCTATGAATTATGGTGCCAACCCTTCAGCATTCACAAGAAAAATGTTAACTTATGAGTAGGTACCAGTGTGTAAAATGTTTAACATGATTTTAATTAGATAACTGGGCCTAGTAGTTCAAACGTCATTTAGCTTAAGTACTGTTTTAACACTAGATATTTTTATGTAATTAGATAATTATATAAGATACAATAGGCTTAAACAGTATTTAGCTTAAAATAGGTTTAAACATGGTTTGGACAACCAGGCACTAAAGTGTGTATGTATGTCATATGTTCTTTTCCAAAATGGCTCTCCATATGTATGATCCTTTGTGTCATATTTGCATTTTGATTGGGGAAAAATAGTCAATTACTCAATATATTTGGGAGTAGTGTTGTTTTGTTTTTTGAGATTTTAGGTGTATTCTGGGCACAAATTCTGCTCTACTTGTGCCTGTATATCCTTAACTTAGTTGTACAGTATCTTGGTGCGGTTTTTAAACCTTTCATGTTCAAATTTTTGCTGAAAATAACGTAAATTTGGTCACAGTCACAGTCATGACTGGCCCAAAATAATAGCTGTGACTCGCTTGCCTTACTGGTAATTGGCACCCTTGCTAATGGCTGAAAGTGTTGGTATCTATCCCACCTACAGCTACCCTTATTATAACTGTCCCTCCCCCATTTTACTGAGTCCCCCCAATGTCAGAAAATAAGATTCCTCCCCCCAAGATAATTAGGTTCAACATTTTCAGCTCCCCCCATAATCCTTGGTGGGTGGGCAGAAACCATGATTTTTCTGCTTATGACTTTTTCTGCATTTGAAGTATTACCACGCACATGTTTTAATACATTGTTAAGTTGGTTTGGGTGAAGCAGGCATCTAGCTTCTATAAATTATTTCAGTATTAATGATTTACTCAAATTTACTGTTTATTTACAGACACACTGTATAATCTTCTTGTAACCGAATGACAGAGTGGTTAACACACATCAATAATAGTTACTGTGCGTCCTGAGTTCAATACCCTGTTGTGCCAAGGATTTTGATATTTCAATTTATTTAGCATTAGTTTACTTTAAAATAATCAAGGCTAATAACATCAACTGACGTTTGATCATTAGTTTGTAAGTTTGTTGAGTCTATATCCATAGGTATAGTTATGTAAATTTGTTAAGATAATCTTCGTTTTAAACATGTTCTTTTTACATAGTTTAAACTTAACCACTGAGAGTTTTTGAATTTGCAATACCTGCATTACACTTCTTGTCAGAGAAGTAACAATAACGTACCAAAATTAAGTCTATTTTTATACCTAGTAAGAGCCATTTTCGTAACCGCTGGCTCAATATATCAAAAATGCTAGGTGGCATCTCACCATCTCAACCAAACGAGAAACACAACCAAGACTAGGTTTCAACAAACTTTTAAAATCCTGTATAGGTGATTAGGAGATCTGACGCATTGAAGCTTATGAATTCTATGCCAGGATGGTGTTTTTCAAAACCACTAACACAAATCTGAAATTCATATTTGATCTGTGAATGGCATTTTCTCTTTCATATACATATCTCTATTTTATTTTCAATTCAATGGTTTTCTACAAAGCTTGGTCAATTCTTAAAAACTAAGCTAATACTTTTGTTTTATAGGGCTTTTCTCTATGTATGATAGTTTGGAAAGGATATTCCATCTGTTTTCTTGGTTCAAATTTTATTATCTGGGTTCTGAAAAGATCACTTCTAAAAAGTTTTAGTTTTTAGTTTTAACGAAGCATTGGAAGATGGTGTTTTGAGCTGAAACAATCAGATTTATGACGATGACGGTTTTGAACAAATAGATAACCAAATAAGCCCATTTTGGCGATGATTTCTAACATACTTAATGGCTTGGGTCTATATTTCATTTTCTCTACTTTCTCTACTACAAGCCACTTTTTGCTTTCAATTTGTGTGTCTATCATATATCTTTCTGTCAGACTTTTCGATGTGTCAATCTTTTAAATGCATCACTGGCATTCGTAAAAAATCTTGAATTTACATTTCGTGAATGAGATGTCTTTTTCAACAACCCTGTTTTTATTATACATGCTTTCTTTTTTGTATCAATGTTTGATATAATAATATAAGCTGCAAATATGCTTTATTTATTCTCTTGTATGTTATCAGATTATCATCAAAATTGAGACATGTATTGTAAACTGGGATGAGAAAGACATACATCATTCAAGGCTCAACGTTTCTATTTTGGATTGTGTCTTTTATTTCGAATTTTGATTTTGCCCTTTTTTTAACTTTTTGTTTTAACTTGATATCTTGAAATTGTTCCTTTAGGTGTCATTTCTCTCTTCCTTTCACTGAAAAAAAATCCTTCAAACAAAATGTCTGACGTTGAAATCGGAACAAAACGTAGCAATGGTTATGAGGATGGTTATGATAACAAGCGGCAAAGAAATGATGGAAACCGAATGAGATACCTAGTTGGTAGAATGCAATGTGGTTCCATTATTGGTAAAGGTGGTGAAAATATCAAAAGATTACAGAACGAGTTTGCTGTTAAGTTACATCTTCCAGATTCACAATGTATAGAACGTGTACTCACAATGCAAGGTGATAAAGAGGCTTGTGTAAATGTCTTACGTGAACTTTTGCCCAGTTTCAAAGAATCCCCGTACACAGTAGACCCAAAATACAAGTCAGCTTTTGAAATAAACTTTTTGGCCAACACCGATTCAGTCGGTGCAGTCATTGGTAAAGGAGGGGAGAAAATAAGAGAAATTCGTGAGCAGAGTGGTGGTAAAGTGAAAGTATACCAAGATTGTTTGCCTAACTCAAATGAACGAATTGTTGCTATCGGTGGTGACGATGAAGCCTGCATCTTATCTGCTTTTAATATCGTAATTGATCTTCTTGAAAACCGACCACCAAAACGACCAACAAAGTTTTTCGACCCAAAAAATAGCAGTGGTGGTTTTGATGATAGACAACAACATGAAAGAAATGATATGCCAGAAAGAAGGAACTCAATGGGTCCAGCCCCTAGTCAAATGGGAGGTCCCAACCCTATGAGTGCTGCTGCTAACCCGTTAGGTGCTTTGGCTGGTATTGGAGGACTATCTGGTCTTACTGGAGCAAATATTCTTGCTCAATTAGGAGTAAACCCTCAAGTTAGTGCTGCTCTTCTAGGAGGGGCATCTGGCAACTTAACCAACATGCTTGGGAATAGTAATAACTTAGGTCCCAGAGGTGATTTTCCTCCAGATCAAGGCTTCAATAGAAATCAAAACAGCAGCCGTGATGATCGATTTTCAAATGATCGTCGTGATGATCAACAAGGTAACAGAGATAATCGAGACAGTAGAAGTGATTTCAGTCAATTGACAAGTGAAGTCAAATTGACAGTACCACACGAGATGTGTGGTGCTATTATTGGCCGGTCAGGACAAAACATAAAAGAACTAAAGCATCATTCAGGTGCCCGGTTAGATTTCGCCAAGACTGACAAAAATAGTAAGGAAGATCGAGTTCTCACTATAACAGGAACCCAACAACAAACAATAGCGGCACAAAGAATGATTGCAGATATGGTCATGAATCGTGATAAGTAGAAGACTAGAAGACCAATGGAAGAAAGAAGCTATTTATGCCATCATTTGATCATAGAAAACTAATCTCCTTATACCTTAAGTGTGGTTTGTTGAGTTAGATTCTTTCTTATTCCAACACGAAAGACGAATTGATCTTGAGATTTTGCATATGACTCTTCTGGGCTCATTGCTAAAATAAAACAATACTAATAGAGTAATAGATTCATAAAGTCGTACGAATGTCGAACATTTATCTGGTAAAGCTCAGCGATTATTGAATTAATTCTTACCTTGAAAAACAATCATCTTTTCCAATAGCTAAATTTTTAAGTACTTGTGGCATATTGCACTTCAATGTCAAAATCACTTCTTGTTGAGGTACTGTATTCATTGGAATAAGCGCCATGGGCTCTTACATTTCAAAGCATAATTTTTGGATGATAAGCACACATGGGTGCTTATTTGGAAAGGTGCTTTTTTGAGTCTCAGAAAAAGGAAAGGTTCTTAATTGAGTGCATTTTTGCACTTGATCAAATATATTTCATTTTGACATTTTCCATCATTTTTTGGCAATATTCAACATTTTTAAACAAAATTCAACACTCTGACACAATTCGGTCACTAATTATATTATTGTTATAAATATGCTATAAAGTCGCAGGAGTGAAAAAAACAAAGAAGTGTCCATGGGCGCTTATTCAAGTCACCGTTTTTTTGGGTTAGTTTTTGTGTTAATAAAAATTTCAGATGGACGCTTATTCGAGGGGGAGCTTATTCCAATTAATACAGTATGACATATCATGTGCTAGAAATACATCTTTGTTACAATTGTACTAATGATGGTCTAGTCAAAAGCTTCTTTGTTGATGCATATTGGAAAGGATTTTTGCTCTGTAGTTAAACCTGACAAAGATTATATTTCTTTTATTACATTTTAACTCATGTCTTCTATTGCTCTCCCATTTCCTTGTACTCGTTCTGATGATCATAAAACCATTATCTACATTCTTGCTTTTTTTAAATCGTTTTAGGTTAAGTCCTTAAAACCTATTCTAATTTTATACTCCTCTAGTCTGTTAAATCTTAAAACAGATTTATTTTGAAAGAAGAGGCCTTAAATTTCTGTCATTTGATTCGATTTGAAAATTTTCTATGCATTATCTTTGTCCTATAAAATATTTCTTTAGGTATTATCAAGTCAAGAATGTAAGGCTTGATTTTAAATCAGTATTTCGTGTTATTTGTAAAAATGCAACATTTTAACCATATCTCATTTTTAGGAATCGTTTATGCATGGCTTTCTTTCAAGTTAGAATGGAAATGACCATCAGTCTTCTAATTTAAAAATTATGACCATTATTTGCTATTGTTTGTTCGTAAATCTATCAGAAGTTCTATTGTTTACACATTGTACTGATGATCTCGAATTCATTATCACAACTTTTCTTTTAAATTGTTTTAGGCTAAGTCCTTCAATTTTGAAACAGATTTACATTGTAAAATGGATTTGACGTAATCAATTTGCTATGCATTATAGCTTTGTCTTACAAAAACAACAGTGAATATTCTGGCCAGAAGTTAGAGGAGGTGGCATAAATAAGTTTTCGTCAAAAAACTACAAAAATTTACATATGAATTATCAGCAACCATTGCCGTCTGATAACTTAATATAACATAGGAAAAAAGTAATCCCAATAAAATTCATTATTACTCTTAATATTTAAGAAATAAATAACAACGTTAAATTTTCACAATATTTCGACCTTTTATTCAGATCATTTTCAAGCTAATGAATATTTACACTTACAGTAGAAGTTGTAACGTTAGATATCTGATATATTATATTAACTTCACAATACAATGTCATGAATTAACATCAGTCTATTTAAAGAGCTGAAGTCTTCTCGATGCCGCAATTCAGGGTTGGATTTTTGCGCTCAATACATGTGCTTCTGTATACAGCAGCCTATTCCAGTTGTTGTCATTTTCTATGATTATTGTTTTTTCTTTCACAGACTGAATCGAAAATTCACGGATGGAACATTCAATATTATCCGGAATGTGATCTTCAAAGATATTGCTGTTGATAGTAAGCATTTGGTATAAATGTTGAAAGTGTTTGCAGTTATAGAAGTGATTTCTAAGCGCACTTTCACAATCACTCCAAGCATGTTCTTTTCAAATAATGTTCGATCTGTTTTACCTATGTATTCATGACCACAACCGGGGCATTTAATCTCATAAACTACTTTTCGGTATCTTGTCTTTGGCAGACGAAAAAACAGAAAGGTGTGTTGTTTTAAAGTAAGTATTGATGTTTTTATTAGGATTCAAGAGACATTTATTTCTTCTTGGACTGTTTTACGAGTCGTTCGCCAGTTGGTCCAATATATGGAAGATCAATAGAATCGAGCTCGGGCTTTTTAGGAGAATCTGTTTAAGGAACTCTTTCACTAATTTATCTCTTTATTAAACCAACTTTTATCGCATATCCTTTTCGTTCGATACATTAAGGATTTAATCCATGAAATTCGATGCAACCAAGGAACAAAGCTCGAAAAGTTAGTGTTATGTCCCGTAAAGGTGTCTTTTCAGAAGATCTATAATCCAGAAGAAGTTATTTCAATATCGAGCAAATGTGTTTTTTTTTTCAAAAGCATCATAGGTAAACTTGAAATTAGCATCAAAACTTTCAAATTCTGCCTTCACACGTTCGATATCTTCTTTCTTAATTAAAAATAGGGTGTCATCTACAAAACGAGTATAGAATTTTATAATACCATCATTTACAAGTTTGTGAACGATTTTATCTTCTAATTCTACCATTATAATGATAGCTAAAAGAGGACAGAGTGATCCTCCCATGCTTACACCATCGATTTGCTCATAGACTTAACCATTGAACAAGAAAGCAGTTTTTGTACAAGTATCACGAAGCAGTTTCTTTAATGTACTTCTTTTTAAAGTTGTTATCTTTTTATCTTTGTAAATTCGATCTAAGTTAATGTTTAAAGTACGGTTTAATGGTACGTTAGTAAACAAAGATACTACGTCAAAAGATACTAATTGAAATTTTTAAAGTAAATTCGTTTG
>JAUKPT010003311.1:0-12182 GCA_032273505.1 Nanomia bijuga | reverse complement strand
TTTGGCCAAAAGTTCTTATTCCCCCCCCCCCCCCCCACCATTTTGCTATTTTGCTTTATTTCTTTCCTGTTTTAGGGTGCGAAACAATTGAAATCGAAGTAAATATAGTTAAACGGCTTTTGGGATACTGTTGACTTCTTTGGGAAACTGTTGACTTCCTCAGGATATTGTGATGATGAACCTTGTCAACTTTTTTGGTTTTCTATTAAGATTGTAGGGCTTTCTAGGAAGAAAATAGGGAATTTTTGAAGAAAAATAGCCAATATGTCAAATTTATTTAAAAAATATCTTTTGTTTCACTTATATATATGTTTTTCATAACATTTTGGTACATTTTCTTTCATTGCTACACTTTAGATGCCATCATAGTGAAAAATGAGACAAAAATATGCCTTTTAGGGGGTCAAATTTCAGAAAACTGTATTTTTTTTGACAAAATTCTTCAATTATACATATTTTTACTGTTTAATTAGCTTAAAATAGTGAGTTCAAGTGCGCGATTTACGAAAAGTTCAAAATATCGGGAAAGTTTTAAGAGCCGATTCCTTATAACCCGATAAAATGGTTCTTCTTTGAATTAAGATTTCCTTGAATTGAAAACCTTATTCTTCATGCAGTTTTTTGCAAAATTTGCAAAAGAGATAAATGAAAATTTGTTTACCTGAAGAGAGTTCTGTATTCAGGTATAATTCAACTTTTCCAGGTAAAAATCAAATGACTTTTTAAGTCACCTTCAAATTCTCTTCACTCGGACAGAATTTGCCAAAAAATGTTTCTCGAACGGGAATAGGCCAAAAACTGATATTTTGACATAATTAAGATGTCATTATTATACATACGTCTCGTTATTCAAATAGGCAATTGAAGTTGTACAATATAACCCGATTATCGATTATTCTTCATATTATTTGCTGATTAAGCAAAAAGTAGCACTAAAAAAATATTTTTTCATTTTGCACCTTTTTGCCAATAACTCATGAAATAATCAACCGATTTTATTGATCCACCCCTCGCTAATAAAAGACTTCTACGTTCTTTCTAGTGCTATATAATTCTCTTTTTTTATGTTTAGATAAAAAATGAGTATTGCAACATCTAAGATACACATTAAAGCTGTATAGGTTGGCTTATTTTGGCTGAAAGAAATGAAATGTGAATTCAAAATGTGCTAAAGTTACCATTTGTGAGCGAAACTTGAAATTAACTGCTATAGGCATAATTACGGACATATAACTATATTATGATATATACCATACCTCACATACAAAAAAATGATAACTTGGAGATATATAAAGTAGAAGTGGCAAAAGACGAGTCTCAGAATGACAGAATTGCTGAATAATACAACTAAAAATGGTCGATTTTATAATTCATCTTCATTAGAAAATCAAATCACTTATTTGATTGACACTAGAAAATTTCTTTTAAGTACATATAGTTATTAACATATTTTTTATATATTTTCTTTCATTTTACAAAACATCAGAGGCAAAGATAGTGAAAAATTTGACAAAATATAAAAGCCAACAGATAAATTCGTCCCACGCGTTCTGGACATGCTGGTAAATAAGTCTCTGTAAAAACATGATTTTAATCCATCAAAACTAGTAGGTAATTTTATTGTTTGAATAATCATTATTACAAACTAATTATTTGATAATGATCATGCGTGCTTTATAACTTGAATGATAGGTACGAAATGTTTTATTTACCTACGGAAAATGAAAAAATGTTATATGATAAACTTTGGTGAAACCGTGATAGTGTGTATGAGTGTGTAAAATTTTCGATTTTTCTTTTTAAATAATCAACCAAAAAGTCTGTCCTTAAAAGCCTTTCACCTCGCAGGGCACTTTTATTTTTTTCTATAGAGAAGCTTAAGCATATTTCAAAAATGAAATAAAATCTCCACAAGGAGATGAAAATTTTAAGCTTCTGAGAAAATGGATAAATCAATATTTTAAAATCCTCGCCTTTTTTGAAGCTCTAAAATGAATAGGTTGTTAGGGCTTGTCCCATACAATATTGTCCCAGGAAATAGCCCATAAAAATGGCCGAAATTCAGAACATTTAAAATCATGAATTTGACTGAATTTGGCGATCTTTTTGGGCCATTTTGTTGGTAAATATTGCTCAAAACTTATCAAACTATAAATTTTAATTCTCCTAAAAGGTGAGGATTCTTATGATGTATTTTAAATTTTTTGAAATCCCATTTTTCAGAATCCCGAATATCTCAATTTAGATTCTTTCTCTGCCAATCTTTTTTTTTGCACTTTTAAAACCGAGCGGTGCTACAAGAGCTACCTGCCTCAGAAAAAAATAATTCTCATCGTTTCCAAATTTGGCATGGTCGTAGCTACATACCTAATGATTACTTAGTGAATGAAATAACTCGATGATATGAGACCATGACGACATAAATTGACGAGAGTGCCAAAATTCCTTCAAAAAGGTAGAAAAACTATCAAAATATGATTATAATTTTTTAGAATTTGTCTTGCTAAAAATATATTAGAAAATGTCATAAAAGTATAGAAATAAATACTTATTCAAATATTTATTCAAATACTTATTCAAATTCGAGAAATAAAACAATATATAGAGGGGAGTTATAAAATGTCAGTTTATATTATTCTCTTTTTATATTTTTATATTTTTGAAAAGTGTTTCTACTCCTCTAAAATTGAAGTATTTATCTTATAAATAAGGTAAAACTAAATCCTTTGTATTGTAAATCTGCCAGCCAGCTGACTCAAGTATTTTTATTATCAATTTAGAGTTGGTTTACAGGTAGTGAACATAAAAATTACTAATTTACACCAACTAAACTCAACACCAAACATAGGATTTTATATGTACAATTTTTTACATTTTACTTTCATCATACAATGTATCTGGTTGGACACTCGATTCCCGAACACTCCTGAACAGTGATACCTTTCTTCGAAAATATGTTTTGTATAAATCGATGATCTCTTCTTTGCACAGATATACAAGTAAAATGAAGACTCCGCGCGTGCTCCACAGAATTGAATAAAACAATCCAATAACAGCAATAGAAAGCTCGTCTTGAGAACCAGCTGAATATTCGTTGGCTAGCTGAACAATTCCAATGATGTCATTGATACACAATACGAAAGCAAGTTTGATAAACATCATCGTAGCGGAGATCTTCTTTAAAACTGCCTCTCTAAGTGATGTTTTCGTTCGTTGTTTCTCTGTTGATAAAGAAATGAAAGTGCGCAAAAGAAAACCGAACGAAAGAAACATGCACAGGAATAAAGGAATGATGTAAAAGAAAACTCTTCCATAGAGTTTGTGTGGTACGCATGTACCGTCATCTCCGTAACCAATCAGTACGACCTTAGTGTGATCCAATGATAACGCGACTGCAATGATTCCAAAACTGACAAAAATAGACGACATGAGAAAATAGCGAAATTTCTTTTTTGCGTCATTGATTTTGTAAGTTAACAAATGTTTTGCGAAGTGATTCATGATATCATATGAAATCAGTAATGTCCACAAATAAGCTTTAATCAGGAAGAAATGCATTAAGATTGCAACAGTTTTACATACTGCATAAGTGTGGTTATAGCCCGTCAGGTTTAAGAGGCCATTAAGAAGAAACATAAAATCACCAATCATTAAGCTTGATGTTAAAGCAATGGTACATAAACCAGGTAGATTGTGCAGCGTTTTGAAGCTCGTGTAGGTGATGATAACTAAACAATAACTCACAATACTAAAAGGTAACAACGTGAACGTCAAACGTGTTTCAATTTTTGCTAAAAAGGTCCACGTTTCCAGGCCACAAACAGCTGCTCCGTTTATGGTTGGGATATAGTGCTCAACCTGGTACAAATTTGAATTTTTATTTTTTATTGAACCATTCTTTAAAACTATTAACGTTTTTTCTTCTCGTAAAGTGCAATTTGATTGCATGTAAAATCTTTCACAAGTGACCACATGACGTTTTATTCCATCTTTATCCATTGAAATCAAAAAAGATAAATTTTGATAGCTAATTAGGTTGTTTCTATAGATTGCAGAACAATTTAAAGTAAAATTCAGATCAACTTTATTTAAGTAAATGAACTGATAACAAATATGTCCGGAAGGAAATTGATTATAAAAAGTTAAATTATGAAGATCGCTGATTAAAGGATTTCGATGCTGCGTAATGACGAATTCAAATCCAGTATTCTGTAAAGTTAAATCTTTACGGTACAACTCTAGTACTGCTTTTAATTTTGAAAATCGGAAATGGTCGTCAAACTTGTAAATGATATTTGTATCTCCTTGATGGTAAACATGAATTGTCTCATTGATTAGATTTAGATGACGAAGAATGTTTTGCATTAAACTTGTCTTCGACGCGGCAATCATAAATAGGCTCAAATTAAATCGAAATAAACAATCATCAAAATTTGTGTTCTCAATTATTTTCTTTAATTGAGATTTTTCTGTATTTTGACAAGAAGTCAATTTCTGAATGTTATTAATGAATTTTTCACCAACGCAGTAGAAATCATATCCATCCCGATAATCTATGATGCTGTCAACCTGCATATTTTTTTTGAATTTAACAAGCATAAACCAATTGAAATAAACACGGCTCATTCCGCATATATGACCCTTCGCTCGAAGAAAGCTTGTTGAATTTGAGGTACACAAAAGACAATGTAGATTTCGATAACCTGCAATAGGTCCAAGATATGAACGACACAAGTCATAATATTTGTGTGTTTTCGTACATGATTCTAGGAAATTACCAGGTAGATGACATCTTTTTATCAAACCTTCTTGATCATCCGCAGTATATATGTTGAGACTGCATTGATTCCAACCTATTTTATGGCCATCACAACTCAAAGTTACATTAACTGGCTGATAATCATACATTGAATGACATAATGCACAATAGAGATTTTTGTACAGATATCCATCAACCCCCAAAACAGGGACAAAATGGGCCCAACTTTGATTAAAGTCAGGCTCTTTGGTACAAAGCTCAGAATATTCTGGTTTTGATGGACAATTAGCCACCATTTCATACTTTTTTCTTCTAGAACTTGAAATATTGTAATTAATCAAGCCTCTGCATACATGGTATTTACCATTTCTGGACAGGTTGACAAGACTATATGAATATTTTTCCATAGATTCAATTTCCATTGGTCTATTCCACCACAAAACATTAACACAACACGTTTTTCTCTTAAAACAACTTGAGTCACAATCACAACAACCTGCATATGAAAATCCAGACTTACTACATCCCTTCAACGTTGTATGATCAATTTCTACCTGTTTATTTGTTTTATTGATAAATTCAAGTAGCGGGAAATTGTAATGTATTGATTTTATGATGAGTTCATTTTTCCTCGATGACATCAATTCTATGACAACAGGATTATCGTTCAGGATATCATCGAACCTTCGGCAGCCGGTCAAATGAATAGGATCTTCACGTGAAGTGTTCTGTTGGCAAAAGAAGCAATGCGGATTCTTATAATTAAGTATCGGTGCTGAATATATTTGACACATTTCATACATAGGATTAGTTATATTACAACCATAGTTCTCATTACGGCATGTTCTTATCTGGCCATTACCATCAAAAACACAATTCTTGTATTTTTTTCTTAAATCAGATGTAAATGGTATACCTTCCGATACGTTGTTTAACCTTTGAGAGCAATAGGCATACAAATTTGGATACGAGACAGTTGTACTTGTGTTCTTAATACAATCCCTATGCGGATAAAAGCCTTTCGCCGCATCATCATATACAATACGATTCTTGAATAGATTAGTACTTGTTTCTGTCGATTGTATAGCATGATCACAATGTTTCACCAGAACATGCCTTCGAATTTCTCCCCTTAAAAGTGGTGAAATGATGGGTTGACAGTGGAGCTTTTTCGTTGCAACCTTTACTCCGTGTATATTTTTGAAGATTTGAAGATATGTCGCGAGATCATACGAAGCAGATGGATCCCAATATATATTTATACAACAATCATCATAGCAATCCACTCTGCAGGAACAACATGGTGTCTCGATAGCTCGGTATTTTTGGCAAATATAGTCTTTAATTTGGCTTGGTGGGTCAATACTTACGCCGATACTATGGAAGAACTCAAATGCAGGAAATTCAGCACAATACAAACTGTCGAGGATTAAAATCATGCCCCATATTGCTCTTTTTAAATAGAACACTGTTAACTTTTTTGTCATTATGTTGCTTGGTTACCATTTGAAATTAGATGATAATCTTATTCGTATGGTATTATTCTTATGCACAAGATAAATCAATCTAATACCTCACCAACTGTTTTTATGTCGGTTCACTGAGCAAACAATCTTTAAAAAAACACGGCTTTCTTAGCTATGCTTTATTACGGTTGTTATTATAAGGCATTCGGTATTCTTCATCCCTATAAAAATCTTATTTTTGCCTAATTTCTTTTCAACTGTATTCAATCATCTGAATTAGTTTCTTACACCACGTAACTTTAACTCATCAATAAGCAGATATCCCATTATTCGGGTAAAATAAGAATTATGACTAAAAGTAAAACAAAAATAAACGATTCAATTTCTTATATTTTCAAAACTTTTGATGCTTATTTGCAGCTCAATACTTTAATAGAAAGTTTAGATATCTTCTTTGAATAAGTGATTGAGACATATCTTGTGTCTTCCTTTTTATAAAAGTTCCATAAAAAAAATACATGTGTGTCATCTCGTGATCACGTAGCTGCGATCGTAGATGGGATCACGTGGATGGGTTGGGAATTGGATGGAATGAAGTCCTGTGTGCCTGTCAGGAACGGATTGAGGCAAAAATTATTACCGGTGAACTCACTGTCAGGGCACCAAAAGGGTATGCAAAGGGTGTCGGAAATTAAATTATTAAAAAAGGAAAACGGATTAAGCACAATTTTTAGAAGTGAGTTAAATCATAGTCCACCACAACACATGTTTTTTGAGGAAGAAATAGTTCAAGAGAAAATAAATGAAAACTATCTTTTTAGCCATCAGAGTACTGGATTCTCCAGGCAGTCCAAGGTTTTTCTTTATTCTGCCCAAATATATCGACGGCGTCGATTTAGATAAAGGGGTAAAAAGAGATCTAACTGTAGGTAAAAAAAACTACACCCCAAGTGTAGGTCATTTTTACCCCATATACAATTTTGAGATCCATTTACAGTAAACTGGTTCTTTTTTACCCCCAAAATTGAAAAAAAAATGGGTAAGAAAAAATCATCCCTACATTAACCTAAAAACGTATCTGTAAAATTCCCAAATTCAGTCTTGAAACTTTTGATCGGTATGCTTATTTTATTAGTGTTTGGGAAGATTATAGAAACTGGTCTTGAGCATCGACCACACTTTGTTGGTATTTCTTCCGACTTAAGCGAAAATTTATATTGATTCTAGCAGTTACTTCCCAAAACAAAAGTAACTGTTTTCTCTATTCTAGAACATCTGACCAAATCGATTAAACAATTTCCCATCCCGAAAAACCCACAAACGATTCCGAGTTTCTCCAATCATTTACGTGTTGGTCTCAGTTCGCCGAAAATTTTTCAAAAATCGCCACAATTTTGTAGATACTCCGAGCGATATCTGAGATTGTCATGCTGCTACAGAGGATATTGCACACTATTTTTTCATTGCACTTTTCATACTAACCAAAGATCAATTTTCCTTGCAAAACCCAACAACATACATAAATAAATAACTTATAAATAACTTGCATCATCTACTTACTGATGTTGACCTTTATCTCTATGGTCACCAGTCACTCATCCCAGTTGATAACAGAAATTTTATGTTAAACGACAAATTTCATATTATAAACGATTTTCCCAGCCCTGATTTAATTATTATTATGATTATGATTATTACTAATTATTATATCATTTAATTTAATTGTTACTGTGACGATTTTTCTTCTTCCTTAATGATATCTCAAACTCGCTCTAGTAAAAAAACTTACGTTGAGAAGAAAACAATAGAAGATAAATGTTTCAAAAGATTTTTCAACAACGTGAGATTCATTCAATGGATCTTTTATTTCTTTTGAAATGTGTTCAGTTAAGATATTCATTCATTTCAACTTAGAATTGAGAGAAATATTAAGAAACCTTCATTTTTTCCACGAACTACAAGGAATTGCACTTAACTAATTGGCATGAAGGTGTAAGAAGAAATTTTAGTCACATATCTTTTCTCTCGAGTATTTATCACCAACATATTTTGATACAAACGACAATTAGTACAGGGGGTGGTAGTCTTACCATCCCTCTTCCCGACCAAGGGTTAATGAATTGTCGAGGTTTGGATTTATATGCTTAATGTCTTTTGATATTGTAATCAGCTTACTCTTAATGATATTAAAATATCTAGAATCTAAAATACCTCATCATAATATAATAATTTCTTTATCGCATAAAGATTTTTTCTAATCTGTTTGGTTTGTTTTTCATTTCCGAGAAGAATTGTCAAATTTGACTACATCAAGTTGCGTTAAAAACATTAACCAGTTAATTTACTACATAGAAAATATTTCCAGTTATTTTTCTTAATTCTGCTTAAACTTACTTATTCGATTAAATTGCTCTAAAAACTTTGACATTACTACAACACGTTAATTTTCAAGTAAGGCAATTTTACATGTTTTTGAAAAAATTTCAGATTTTTTTATTCTAAGAAAACGATTTATAATTTAGTTATGTCGAAGTACAAAACCTATATTTTACAGCATATATAATAACAAACAACACTGTGCGGATCTCAAAAGCCATAAAGAATTGCTATATAGCTGCAGATTACTTGTGATATACACTTTCATTTTGTGGTTATTATTTTTTTAAAAAAAGAATATATCTTTACAGGCGGACACAACTATGCTATGTCCATTCAAATTTTTTGAAATGTCACGTTTTTTCGATTCTTCATTAAAAGATGAAACTTGTAGAAAATAACGTGATCAAATTTCAACTATTTCATACCCATTATCCACTTTAGTTTATGCTATATCCAACCCTTAAATTCTTCTGCTTGTTATGGAAAATAATACTATAAGATATAGCATAGTTATCGTTTCCAAAACTGACTATAGACATGAATATATCTTTTTAAAGATTTTTTTCAACATAGTTTTGTTTCCTCATGAAAATCCTTATTAATTTTCATGGTGAAAAATGTAATATCTATCAACATGAGCACCATGAACAAGATGATCATAATTCTCCTTCTGCTGAAAATTTTGTTCTAAATTGTCCTAACTTTTGTATCATATTTGTCCTAAATTGTCCTAAAATGCTGCTCAAATATGTCCTAAAATCCTAAATTTTTAGCTGATTTAGAACGGCGAGGTCTAGAGGTTCTTTTTGTTTGGACAATATTTAGAATATTGAAAAGCAATTCATTCTAATTGTTTTTCGTTTATTTCATCAAATGATTCTAGCTGCAACAAAATAAACTGAAATTGTTTTACCTTTTCATTTTAAGAGAGACAAAAAAGTACTTGTCTGAAAAATTCTGTGACTTACTTGATTTTTTTTGCCGACTCGCCCCTTGATTTTCACCACTTTTATCAAATTAAATCATCTCTTTTGTAATAGTAGTATAATTGCATGGAAGTAAATGTAGCTGTTGAATAATTCAAAAATCTACAACCATTAAATTATAAATAAATACACTAGACATAACAATATTTACAATCATTCTTTATCAAAATGTTTCTTTATGTATGACAGTCCAAATCTTAATGTTTTTCAGAATAGTTATATTTTCACATGATTTTTTATAACCACCTAAATTCTTTCAATTATGTAACTAATAATCAATCTTGAAATTGTACAATAAAAAATTCACATGTGATTCTGTTTTCATCCATCATTTTTTACCACATGACACATGAGACAATTTTCTCCTTTATTTTTTTTATTCCATCAGTAAGTGCAAATTTTACATATTCTAATTATTTAACCAATCAGACTTAAGATGATGTAGTTTTCAACCAATCAAATAATTGAGTGTGCAAATATATATTCCTTTTGTAAACATTTATCACAAATCGTTTTAACCGCTACAATATAATCATTAGAAAGTGCATTAGCCATTATAACAGATAAATGAGACTTGAATTACTTTAATTATAGTATCTAAAACCCATAGAAAAACCACATAACGATTCTCTCTTTTTCTATTTTTCTTTCTTTTTGCAGAACTTATACTGATTTTTAATGCTTCGGAGATAATAATATTTACCTGAATTAATTAATCCGATGAATTTGAAAATAGTAATTTCTCTAAGCGAATGAGATTTTTTTGATTCAATTAAATTATATCTCTTAGTAGAATGTTATTGCTGCATTTCTCAGATTTCAGCTGCAGAACCTGGAAATCACCTTAAATTCACCTTAAATTCCTGATACGCCTAACAATTTTTCTTGAAACTTCCGAAGTAATCTAGTAAAGTTTATAGAGACGCAGAAGTTTATAGTATTCGATAAGATTTCGAGTTTACGATAATTGCTTTATGTCTTATTTAATTGAATTGTATCTCTTTATAGAATGCAGAAAGCTGAAGCCAAGTTGCAATGCCTATTTATTCATTTCAACTTAATAAGATTTGTTACCTCGTAATTCTGCAAATCTCTTTGAATCTTTTTATATGCAACCCCTTACAATCCTGATGAACACTTTCTTGGTACTTCGAAACTAATCTAATAAATGTCCATAGAGACACAGAGTTAATAGTTTAATCATATAATTAATTACATTTTTAACTATTTGCTGTTACTTTTTATATACATTATAACAAACACCATATAGTAGTATATACTTATTCATTCAGATAACCAAGAAAAGGTTGACAGAAGAAGGGAATGCATATTACCCTTTTCCTCCCCCCACCTGTTTCCTTTCACAGCGTTCACTTACTGTATCGCCTTGCGGTTGCAATGAAATTGAAACATTTTTAATTGAAAATATTTTAGCACATTTTCATCACCATTTTTGAAGCTTTTTGACATCCAAGGCGATTTCGAGAATGTAACAGTGTGAAAATGCTAGGCGAATTGCTCTACATACATTCTATTGTCGTGCACTACTGTTATCTTCTATTATTTTCTTTTGCAATGACAGCAATTTCAGAAATATCTATGAAAAATTTATAGGATTTCTATTTTGTTGTTTCACATTTTCGAGTCAATATCTTCTGCTAATAAATTAAAGTCTTACTATTATGCCTTAGTTTCTCATTTATATGTATTTATTACATTAAAGCAATAGTTACAAGTTGTAATAATTACTTGTTTGTTTGGCTAAAATGGCTTAAATAGAAATAATACAAATCAGAATAATCTAGAAAAATAACAAAAAAAACTGGATAATAACCTAACTAAAATAAGCTGTAATAACCAAAATTTTCATTTTTGAAAGAACAGTGTTTTGTTTTCAAACCCCTTTCTATTCAGAACATTTAGGTTATTACTGCCGCTTTCTGATCCACTTTTGATCCATATCCGATCTGTTTTGTTGGACGAATATCAATTAAATACTTATAACCAATTTTTCTAAAGCAGTATAGTTTTTACTGTAACATAAAAGATTTGTCATAAGAATGATTATTGTGATTGAGGTGCTTGCAAAATCCTCTGTGTGGTACATACAGTTTTCTGGTCACTAAAGGGAATGATCATCAATAATGATATAATACTATCCATTTGGGTTATCTGTACTGAGAAATACTAAAGCCCAAAGTCATAAATGGCAACCGAGCTTGCAATGTTGCTATTATGTACAGAGGGTATTAGTATTTCTCTAACAATACAACCAATAAGAATAAGAATAGACCAGTTTATCTACTTATATTAATATATTAATATATTAACTATCCACTAGCTCAAATTAGAATTTGATATAAAAAACGTTTATTAATGCATTTAAAACAGCAAATCATCAATAACTGATAATACATTCAGATAATACATCGCCTTGCTGACATCTGACTTCTGACAAATAATGTTCATCTAAGAAAAAAACATGTATACATCATGTAAAGCCACTAGGCCATAAAAAAAATATGTGTGGTTCCGGTTACCCGACCGACCCTGTCTTTTTGGCGTAAAAATGGCCGACCCGAAAGATTTTAT
>JAUKPT010003310.1:0-12182 GCA_032273505.1 Nanomia bijuga | reverse complement strand
ATACAGTACCAAGCAGCACTAGCTATAACTGGTACATGGCAAGGTTCAAATCGATCAAAACTTTATGATGAATTAGGTTGGAGATCCCTATCGGATCGTCGCATGTGTCGACGGGTACTACAACTACACAAAATTATTGATGACAAAACTCCATCTTTTTTGAATGAACCCCTCTCGTGGAAGAACCTTAATGCATCTCCCTAATGTTTTTCAAACAGATAGATGCCGAATTGATAAATATCGAAATTGCTTCTTTCCTGATGCTATTATTTTGTGGAATAACTTCATTCGAACAATTTCCAAACTTTGGAATTACTTTAATATCATCTCTTCTCTAATTCGTCCCCAACCTGCGATTTTCAGCATTCATAATCCTAAATTTACTCCCACTAAAGTACCATAAAAGAACACATAATTTTCTTGATATTCGCAGTGATACTTTTTCTTGTCTCTCTGGAGTAGAAGATACTCACCACTTTTTTCTTGTATGTTCAATTTTCTCCACCCAGAGACAAGTTCTTGATGATAAAGTCGAGAAAATCTTAAGGTCAAATAACCTTACAATTGATAAATCTATAGAATTATACCTTTATGGACATCCCTCCTCAAACTTAGACCAAGTGCTAAGGTCATCAACTTCTTCGTATTCTTGGCTTTTTCTTTTATTTATTTGTTTATTCATTTATTTATTTTAGAAGATTTAATAATTATTTTACGGTAACTGTTTGTGTGTCTTGTATTATTCATTTTATTTAGTTGATAAGCTGTCTTTGTAAATTTCTAGGAGTGTCTGACTATGAGTGAATTTCCTCTCACGTCAGTCGCATGTTTTTCTTAGAAAATATATGGCTTAAAAAAAATAAAAAAATTACATCACAAATATAGTTATTGGTTCATAAAAAAGCGTTTCTATAATTTTTGATTTTATCAAAACATCAAATTGTGACATTTTTGAATTGAGCCAATAAGCTCGCTGATGTTGTAATTTCTAACCAATTAAACGGCTAAAGTAGGCGAATTTTTCCGACAAACCATATCATTTTGCAACATAATTAGATATTCTTTTAAAAATAACTTTCGAGTCATTAAAATGAAACTTCTCAAAATAGGCCTGTAGGGATGTACATATCAGTAAGTTCAATACCGCCAACATTATCTGACCAAATAATAAGACATTCTCGAGTTCATCATGACAGTCACAAACATTAACTCTGTGTCATAATAGACACATTATTCGAATATTTTTCCATACTTGTCAACAACCATAACATTGAGATGAATATAGAATATAGAAACAGTTATTTCAACTGTTTGAATTATTAGAAATTACAGCAGCAGGAAGCTGATTGGCTCAATCTAAAATGTCACAATTTGATGTTTTGTTAAACGAAAACATTTCTACATGGACCAATCATTATCATGGACAATCTCTTACCCCAACAGAGATCTAGTCAGGAATCAAATGTATCTATTAAAGACTAAGATAAAATACGTAATCAAACAGACAAACAAACAAACAAACAACAAAATCAAAACATTAATCAAATTGAACAGATATCAATAAACACAATTAGGAATTGTCAACAAATTATTGGTAAATTTGTGATCTCATTGGTTGAAATTTACACCATCAAGATTTTGGTTTGTTTCTTCAGAATTGGAATAAGCATTTTCAGTGTTAACAAAACATCAGATGATGAAATTTTGAAATGAACCAAACAGAATCTTGATGATGTAACTTTCAGACCATCAAACAACAAATTTACCTTGAATATTGCTTCCCTTAATAAACTGCTAATCCATTGGCAAAAAAATACAATGCCAATGTTTTACAATCAAAAACTAAAAGAAATTTTGGCAAACATATTGTCAATATCAAAGATCCAGTAATTAAAAAAACATCTATGACAACGGAAACTCTTTAAAAATCATTTAAATGATAGTAAATTGTTCCCGTAATTGTTATTTCTAAATAATGAGTGATTAAAAATTATAATTAAACAAATAAAATATTGGTTGAATGAAAACAAATATATCAATAAGGAATCTATAACTTAATAAATTAGTATGATAATTTAGATGCTTATCCTTCCTGGAAAGTATTTGTCAGATCAAAAAAGTAATATTAGGCACTGTCTCACTAGTAGATTAAATAGATTCATTCATTTTGAATTTAAAAAAAACCTAGTGTGATACGTCGGATTAACTAAATTAGATTCCCTAATAGTCACACTAGATCAATTAAATTAAACATGATTAATTATACGTTTAATGAATCCATTTAATTTGATTAATCGTCTATTGTGACAGGGCCTATTTGAAAGGGATTGTCTACAGATTGTCTGTATAAATATACCCTTTCTTTGATTGGTTGAAAATTATGTCATCAAAAGTCTTTTTGGTTGATTTTAAAATGTCACCATTTGATGTTTTGATTTGAGGTGAAACTCATGATAATAATTTTTAAGTGAACCAAACAGACTCTTCATAATAAAATACTGGTTGTATTGTAGCTAGAAGTCAGAATTCAGATTGAGCAGTAGAGAATGTTGTGGGTGCTTGACCATAAAAGTCACCACATTGGCGGATCTGGCCTAATTTCTGAGTGTCTGCATCAGTGAAATCTACTCCATGCTGGAAATTTTGAAAAATTAAGGACTGGAAACGCATCGAAGCATATACCTGAGGGCCTATATTCCAGAGTATCTTAAAACCAGTTGAACAATTATTAGGGCCAATAAAGTCTTAAATAGTAAAAAAAAACAGCCAAAAAACATTCTCTTATGAAAAATGCCACTGTTCTAATACAAAAAATAGCTATTGATTGAAAAACTACGTCAATGTAATCATCAAATCTTATTTCGACCATAGAAAAGTTTCTTACAAGATGAAAAGAAATATTTATTAAACCTAAATTAAAAGGGGATATTTCAAAATTCATATGATAACCCAATTCTAAATATCTGGTTGAAATTGAAAAAAAGTCAAACAAAAACATATATTAAACATTTTATTCAACAAAATAAGCGTTATAAAGCATTTCTGCCGTCTTATGGCAAAACACCTTATGTTACATTTTTGAGAACGAGATATTTAGGGATTTGCCATGATGGATTTCCCATCATATTTTTTGTCATGTCTTGAATTGATGTAATGAAATGTTTTTATGATGGGCATAAATAGATGAAGAATTGTTTCAAGAGCATGGAAAAATGAAAATGTAACAAAAATGTAACATGAGGCACGGCCTACTGATTATTACGGCCTGTTGTGTTACAGTGGATGGGCTCAATATCTCAACAGCGACACAAGATATAAACTTCTTATTTTACATACATAATCATAAGACCGGTTATAATAAGCACGTTTTGGGAAAAATTAGGGAAACTATAGACAGTGTCTTTTTTCTCACTAAATGTCATCTAACTGCTTCATTTTTGATTTCTAATTGACAATGTTTTCTATACATATTGAGATATCCTATGTTCATTTGTGTACCAAATTTTAAACGAGGAAAAAATTTAAAGTCCTTAAGTCTCTGTTCTTTCTACATATAACAACAATCAGAAATATCGTAAAAATAATTGAGGTAGAAATTATATTAATATGATACATTGAATTTTGCCATGGATTTTTATTCTTATAATTTACGATTATATTCAAAAGGTTGTTTTTTTGTCTTAAATAGATAATCTTTACAAACTTAGCTAATTAATCATTTTTAAAGTCTATTACCAACTATCAATATTTTGTATTAATTGTTCTATTAAGAGAGGGCTAGACGTAGTACCTTAGTACTTAGATTTTCGTAAATAATAATTTAGTTTCAAGTGTTAATCAATAACAAAAGAACAAAGCAAGATGAGACAATAAGATTTTGTACACAACTGGACTTCCATCCATATGTATGCAAAACATATTTGGCATGAGACTCCTAACCTGACTAATGAATATGAATGTAAAGTGAAAGGTTTATATTTTGCATCGCTGATGCTAACCTTTGTAATTTAATCAGTAAGCTGTTCATAAGACGGCAGATTTATGATGAAATAAAATCTTAACCCGCGTGGTAAAGAATCCAACAGTGATCTAGTTAAAGGAACCGTATTAAAAAAGTGAATGAAGCATAATTAACACAATTCAAGATATTTTGAAAGTTTTGGTCAAAAAAAATAATAAAGCAATCGTGAGATACATTTGGTTGTAAACACACCTTAAGAATGAAAATGGAAGATGACTCAAAAAATGCAATGTAAAATAATCTATCAAATAGATAAGTACCCACCATTTGTCAAACTCTTTAAAAACATAATAAAAAATAATCTAAAATTTAATATTTCCATTATAATCGCCTAATAATAAATCAATTAAATGAAAAGCCACAAGTTAATCATACTATGAGTAATATAACGTATAACATCAATTTGTTAATGAAAAAGTATCAAAGATCTTATCAAGAAAACCTCTATACCACAAGTAAATACACATTCATATATAAAATCAAGGAATGCGAATTGTTAGTACACGAGGTTATGAAGTATCAATGAGCAGGGGTTTCAAATATGGCCCGACGTACGGCTAAGTTCGCGGGCTTTATATGAAGAATGTTGAAAATTATATCATAAATATGCTAATTGGTTCATTCTAAAATGTAATCATTTGATATTTTGTTAAAAGTAAAAATGTCAATTCCAGATCTAAAAAAAACAAGTAAAATCTTGATGACGTTGTAATTTTCAAGCAATGAGACAACATACTTACTATCACTGATCAAATGAACTGAACCACATTCTAACCTCTTTCGTAAGTAGTACATTTG
The DNA here is from genome assembly GCA_032273505.1 of Nanomia bijuga. NCBI lineage: Eukaryota > Metazoa > Cnidaria > Hydrozoa > Siphonophorae > Agalmatidae > Nanomia > Nanomia bijuga. The sequence continues at coordinate 7,363 of JAUKPT010003310.1, read as the reverse complement.
TACTAATATAGGCTGTTACTATAACTACAGGATATAGTTTAGAAGTACTAATGAGTCGTCAAGCATAACTCATCAATATTTAAATCATTTCCAACATGACATGTCTATACATAAATAAGCGATCATCATAAAAACTTTGGCTAATTTAGACTATTGATTGGTTAAATATTACATCACCAAGATTCTGATAAGTTTATTTAAAAATTGTATCATCATTTTCGACATTGAGAAAAGATAAAATTGTGACATTTTCAAATGAACCAATCAGATTCGTGATGAGATAATTTTTAACCAATCAATACTCTAAATCAGACAAACTTTTGAGACGAACATATGTTTACTTAACAGAAATAAGGGGAGAATTGTGGGCATTCACTAAAAAAATTATTACACTTTTTTAAAAAAAAGGTTTTTTTTATTCTTGAACTTATGTTTTAAACATGCACAATACATGAAAATAAAAAATAAATAAACGAAAATGTACAAATCTGAATAGTTTGTATTCTTAAAATGAGCAACGCTGAATATTTTCGCCTTCATTATTCCACAGCCACCAAAATTCCAAATTCTAACTATTGCCTTTTCTGTGCGTGGCCCAACATAAGTTATGCTGGGCTCCTGATCCGTAATGTTTTGTTAGGCTGTAAAAGGCCGTAAAGGCCGCATATTTATATTTTTTACCTGCCTTTATTTAGCTGGGGGAGGCAACAATAACAATTGGATGAGATTATATGGAGCTAGTGAATAGAGCGTGATATACCACCAAATAAATAAGTGCAAAAATAATATTTTTTGAAGATAATTAATTTCTCATTTCATTATCATATAGTTCAGATATTTTCAGATAAAAAGGCAAAAAATGTAAGAATAAAAATAGTTTGTAAATACATGACTAGTTTCGATTAAAGAAAATAATTATAAAAATTAAATAAATTCTAAAAAAATACCTTAAACATCTAATTTCTAATAAAAGCTAAAAAAGCTATAAAAAATATGAATTATTAAAATAAATAGGTCTTATATTTCCCTGCTGTTATAAAAATATTTTTTAAAAGATATACAAGAAATGAGCAAAAGAGAAAGTAAAGAGATCAATATTTACTCCACAAATTAATTTTGAAATAATAATTTACAATAATTAATGATTAAAAAAAGATGTAATGCACCTAGCTTTATAGTGCAAGGTTGGATATGCTGGCATGGCCCGGCACAAGCAAAATTTTCTAATAATAGCCTGTGGCGCAGACGAAACATGGTTTGGGGTTTAGATGATAAGGAGGCTTCCATTTTTTCAGGAGTGGAGCTGAATTGTTGAACATTTTGAGAGGCTATTCTTATATTTTTCCTTTTTTACTTGGTAGAATTCTGCAAATTATGGGTAAAAAAAAGGCCTGCATTGCATAACGTGAAGATAAGAATTAATTAATTGGTCTTAAAGCTATGAACTAAAATATTCTACAATCAAAATGATTTTTCAGATAATTAGATTATTTATAATTATTATGAAAACCTTATTTTTAGTTTAATAAGCCTTGTCTTACTGATACTCAAGATGCTTTTATTAAATATATTAAATAAGAACAGAAGAAAAGAAAAGAAGACAAGGAAACTATTGATTCTGCGAATAATAATTAATTATTACTTATCATTTATACCAATTATATAAATTATTTATTTATCAGCTTGAACACATTTTTAAACAAGAAGGATCGCATACGAATTTGGCTTTTTGGGAAAAAAAAACAAATTTGGGGGATATCAGGGAATTTGAGAGTTTCTGGGGTCTTGTGGCCACTCCATGCCTTGGAATACAGTAGGATTTTCTTTTTAGTCAGTATAATTTGGTAAGTATTAAGATTGTCTCACTTATAACCAAATGATAACCAGACATTTTTAGACTCATGGCTAATCATGGCCAATTCAATATTTTGATTGGTTGTAAATTACAGGTACTCTAAGATTAAAAGGGCACCAGTGATCAAAAGGGCACTTTCATAAAAATTGAAATTGAAGAATCCACAGGTCAACTTATGGCACACGTAATATGATATTTGATTGTATAATATTTGCAAGATGGATTTTAGACGTTTTAGCATCAAAATATTTGATGGTTCAAATTATATTGTGCTATGTATACATGTTGAAATAGTGATTTTCAGAGAAAATAATATCTAGTAATAATACTATGGAAAAATCTTTTTGATATAATACAAAAAATTGTTTCTTATCATCAGCTATCAATATTAGCAAAATCATACAATATGTAAATCAAAGGTAAAAAAAATAGAAAAAATGACGAAATAAGTCAATTAGATAATTAAGATATCTTCTTGAAAATCATTAGTCAAAAATTCAACAATCAATAATAATAACTAACAAATAAACCATTCGGTTCGTAAATTAATTATTCTTCAATGTTCGTTTTGAAAGGTTGAAATGGCAAAGTGGCATTTTCGGTTTTATGCCATTGACAGTGCAACCCTTTTTGTACAATTGGATTTAAGAACGAATCTCACTAACCAAATTGTTTTAACCCACTTGCTAAACATTAGCATTGGTGCAAACACATTGCTCTATGCATTAGATAAATATATCTTTGGTTGTCAATTTCTTTTCTTCCTTTAATCCTTCTTTTTCTTTCTGATCATTTTCAGTACCTTCTCTTAATTCTGAAGTCTATGATTTCTCCTTACTTCAATGTAAGAAAGTATGGCACTTCATGAAAACGTGATTTGATTCCATATCTTAAACAGTATCTACTTTTTATCCAACAAAATCTTTCTAATTATATACAATTTCATGCATGATTTGTTTATTGGATGATAAATTGTGATAATTACTTTCAAAGAATCGGTTTACTTCAAAAGCTGATAATAAAATAGTTAACTTACAGTGAATGGAACTTCTGAGCAATTAATAATTGTCAATTCTGTTACAATTGCATGTTTTCAAAGTGCACTTTTGATCAATATTCAGGTGCCTCTTTGATAATTTCAACATGATAATAATTGCCTTGGAAGATGTTTTTATATTTAATGTGATATTAATGTGTTGTACTGCATGTGTTTAAATGCACAAAAATCAAAGTGCCCTTTTGATCACCCCATGAGAAAAGTGCCTTTTTAAATGTATACAAGTAAGTATCAAATAAATAGCATTATTATTTCGTAGATAGTTGCAAGGCGTTACAAGAGATGTTCCTTTACCATGAAAGTGTTGCATCAATCGTTTTATAGATATATTTACTGTAATCCCCATGCAAAAAATGGGTGCTCTTTTGATCTTAAAGTACCTGTACGTAGCAAAGAATATTTCTTGTGAATCATATCGTGTTAGAAGAAACAAAACGTCAGTTTGCCGAGAAGGGATACATTAAAAAATAAGGTTTATGTACACACCCGCTAACTTTATGGTTCTGAGAGTACGTAAAACTCATGCATTTGAAAGTTTAAAAAGAGATACTGAAATGATCAGACGTACAATGCGGGAAATAGTCAATCGAGTAAATATTTGTATCGAACTAAATTACGTAGAGCGTAATATTCGTTGATAACTTATTTTATTATCATATTTCTTTTATTCTGTGGAAAGTTAATTTTGTGTTGGAACTTTGTGCTGGAAAAATTTAATGAATTATTTTTGCGTGTTTATTTCAATATCTTCACAGCCCAACATCGGATTGCGCTGAAAACTTCAGTATTTTTGCCAAATTTATCATGAAGCAGGTGCCAGGAATTGCAGTGCAAATAAAATATTATTAAGGATTTTATTAATCTTTTAGCGAGGGATTCATTAAAAACATACTTTTTACAAAAGGATAGCCTATGCACGTGCTAAAATAACATTTAAATCAACCAGCCCTCAGTTGTACTTTAAATCCATGTAAAAGTTAAAACTCAGAATTAGAAACATTTGGATTTATTCGCACTCGTTTACTATAAGCGCAGATCATATAATTTGTGATATTCTTGTCGACTATCGAATAACTAGGTTATCAAAAGTGATATTGGCTAGCAAACAACCAAAAGTGATATTGGATAGCGAATAACCATAAGTGATATTGGATAGTTGATCATGAAGCATAGAAATCTGGTAACTCAATAGAAATCATCTTAACTATTTAGCTAGCTTAGCTAGCTTATTTAAACGTTTCTAAAACAATTATTGATTTTAGCTGAACTATTAAAATAAATCTATTGGTTTGAACACAAATTTGTTGTTTAGAAACGTGACATGTCTTTGGTTTAAGTCGAATTAATTTTAGCTTATCTCGAATCCACCCATTAAAAGTTGCTAATCTTATTTGATTGTTGAATATATACGCTGTATGGCGAAGTATGTTTTCGTCAATTAACGCTAAATCCAATCTTTCATTAGTGATATTTTTCATCTAGAGATAAAAGCTCTTTTCAATGGAACCAAAATTATCTGAAAGACTATTAATATAAAACTGATACCTCCTTCTTTAAAGGCTAGGACTCACCTGCGTTTTTAACTTGACTATCTTGACTAACGTGACACACACAACTATTTCGAAAATTATCCATTATTCCCCAACTTCCGATTACGTTATTGGCCTTTATAACGCCGGCCCTTATTCGGCATTAATTTAGCTATTTTTCCTCTTTTCCTCTGCTTTCTATCGAAAAAAGGGTAAAGAGCCGGTGTTAGAGAACCCGGCGTTAAATTTGGGCCGGCGTACTTAAGGCCGGTACTTACAACGATTGAATTTTTATAGATATTATGTTATTTCAACCTATATTGTCTGTAGTAAAAGTTCAGCCTTAGATTCAGATTTAAACTTTTAAACTTCTTGAGAAATTAATCTCTAACTCCAAAACTCAGCACGTATGTTAATGATGTTCATATTTTCATTGCCATTCCCGAAAGCGTCAAGTGAATTGCGTACTACAAAAACAGACCTCGTCATTATGCATAAAAATCTAGTTCAGTGTAATTCTTTTGACCATATTTTTTCAAGAGCAAATTTATATTATCAAATATTGTCTTTAGAATAAATTTTAAGGAAATATGGTTGAATATTCCTGGAATTGTGAGGTACTTACGGTTTTACTAAAGTATCCGAAAAGTCGCGAATTTTATGATTTTTTGTTTTAGCAACAGTTAGATGGTCTTTCTGGTTGCAAGTATAAAAAAGATCGAAAGTTGTAAACAGGAGTAAAAAAGGGAATAAATATTTTCAAGTGAACTTATATGCGTCAAAGTCAGCCCCAGTCTAAAGCTGTATTCATATTTTAAGTATTTTGTGCACAGTGATTTTGAACTTCAAATAAAAATGGAATCTCAACCGGTTAAGAGATTATTCGTATAGTTTTGTCTGTCTGTTGTCAAAAAGAAGGTAGAACATGGGTGTGGAAAAAGAACTTATCATCATCATGTTTCCAAACCAAAAGAAAGTATTTACGCAAATCAAATTCCATCCTGGATATCAATATCTTTTTGGTGAAACTTTGACCGCTAATTAAGAAAAATCCGGTAAATCATCATTGTAATCATTGAAATTTCTTGTGAAACTCCTTCCTAGTCCTTATTCGTCAAAACGATGAAATACATTTTTAATGAACATTGGTTGTCCGTGGTCCACATCTTTTTGCTTGGACAAAACAGCGTCCACGGTGGTTATATCTGATTTTATGACCTGCCCGTTGAATATTTCTGATTTTTTTTACCTGCCCGGTGAATAATCAGACATTGTCGGGTGGTTTTGCCCGGCATTTATTTCTGAATTTTTTACCTGCCCGGTAAATAATTTTGACCTGCCCTGGGGTTAATTTTCAGATAGCCATCGGGCAGCTAATACAGGACGTACTAAAGAGCCCCTAGCTGAAAATCAACAGCGCATTTTGTGTATTAGATTTCTATATATAAAAGAAAATACTAAAACTCAATCTTAATCATGAAAGCGGTGAAAATCAAAAGTGCCTGTAAATACGCCTGCTATTTCTATTTCTACAACTTTTGATCCTTTATATTTGATAATATTTAGGAACTCATTCAAATAATAAATAGTAGAATATTTCGTAGATTAGAACACTTCATCTCTTCCTTAGAGCCCCGATTCATAACACAAAGAGATTTAAAGAAGTTAGTGTAAGCAATGCGAAATTCTTAAGTCGTGTGTGGCTTTATTTATGATATTCTCCTTTCTCTATATCTACAAGAAATATCCTTTTACTGTTTACACATTTTGTGTGGACAATATTTTCATCTTACCTGATAAGTCAGGGAAAAATAGATTAAGTTTTATATTCGGATATACAAAATAGGGTTTTTGACTTTAATTATGTAACTTTTACATTTTTTTCATTGGATCACTCATGACGTCACACATTTAAAAAAAACATCATATTTCACCCAACTCTTAAATATATATTCTTTGGAAGAACAATAGGAATATTTTTTCTTATTCTCATGCTCGTTCTTACTCTTATTCTTATTGTTATTCTTTATCTCTTCAGTTGTGTTGCATAAATGACAAGTTCTAAACTCTTTTTTATGAAGTCTTTGAAATCATGATTGGCAAAATCTTTTTGATTCATAATAACACAAGATAACAAGCAACAGAAAAAGAAACGCACTGATTTTTACCAATGTTTTAATGAAAAGAAAAGACATTTTATTAAATTATATTAAACTGTGAGAAATTCTTACCAAATACCTGGATCATTAGCTAGGAAGTGGTCCTTCCTCTTCCCCAAGTCTAAATGAGAATACAATCTCCCTGTGCCATCCATACCATTCATATGGATGTTAGGATCAAAGATGCAAAATAGATCTTTGGAACCATAGCCTTCTCTATACACGACCATACATCTTGCCGACAAAATATCGAGTTGGTCGTTTTGGGACCAGCTGCGATCAAACCACGATGTTCAGTGCATTTACAAGTATGTCAAGAATCAACGGTAAATATGTTGGCCAACAGCGCCAAAATATTTACCGTTGACCAGAATACGTTGGGACGAATTTATCTTTTAGGAGAAATTATTGGGGGAAATATGGGCCTTTCGTACTTTTGGCTATTGGAAACAATATGTCATTTGCTTTTACATTTTTGATCATGTGCTTTTTACAGCATGCGTAATGGAGGACATTGTCATGACCGAGTACCATCAGATTATCAATGTCCGTTCACCAGTTATCCTTCTTCAAAGCTCAGCTGGTCCCAAAACGCCTAACTCGATTTTTTGTCGGCAAGATGTATAGCCGTGTATACAAGCCCGTAGCCAAGGGCGGGCATGGGCGGGCATTGCCCGCCCACTCGTAAAATTTTGCCCCTAAATGCCCGCCCATTAGAATCTTCGCATCCGCTAAAAATTAAGCAGTGAAATTGTTTGAATAA
>JAUKPT010003309.1:0-12183 GCA_032273505.1 Nanomia bijuga | reverse complement strand
TGGCCCTGTCTTTCAACTGATACAGAATTTTATGGTTACATCTGATTTCCAAGCCTTTTAAATGGATTTCTTAGGGGCGCGAACAATTTCGTTGGCAACTGTATATTCCACAGCACTAACTAAAAGTATAATTGTACTGCATCTTTCTTTCTTTATACTTGTTTGATCTTGTGGACATGCCACCACTTGGTATCTAACATGGAAGTTTACTTGCTTGGAATCTACCAAAAGTTCACCTGACATGCTTCCCTCTCCATAACCAATTTCAATTTGATTCATCCCTTTTCTTCCAGGAAATTGTGACTTGAACTCTTTGACTACGGTTCGCTTTTCTCTTGTCTATCCTGTCAGAAACTCCACTTGAAAAAAAGTTATCACTAGATTGTACTAAAGAAATACCTGATTTGTCTTGGCATTGCTTCACGTAACCCGAGGTGCATGGCATTTGGCTAAAGGGAAGCTGATAATTGAAAGCCAACGGAATACCTGAATTTCCACAGGCTTCTTTTCTAAACTGAGAAGAAGCATTAACAGGTTCCTTTTTCCCATACCTTTGAATCCATGAGCTTGTTTGAGAATATGAAGACTGGTCATCCATAAATTTATATGATAAATTATATGAAAATATCATACAAGATGAATTTGCACTAATCAATGAAACAAATTTATAATAACTCGAAGATATCCTAGAAATAAATTTGCGTTAGTCAATTAAACAAATTTATGATAACTCGAAGATATCCTAAAAATAAATTTGCGTTAATCCCTGAAGCAAATTTATATGATAATTTATTTTAATTAAAAGATATCCTACAAGATAAATTTGCGTTAATTCTTGAGGCAAATTTATATCATAGCTTGAAAGTATCATAAAAAGTAAATTTGTGCTAATCAATGAAACAAATTTATGATAAATCGAAGATATCCTAAAAGTGAATTTGTGTTAATCAATGAAACAAATTTATGATAACTATAAGATATCCTAAAATAAATTTGCGTTAATCAATGAAACAAGTTTATATGATAACTCGAAGATATCCTAAAAATAAATTTGCGTTAATCGAGAAATATGTAAATCAGAGCAAGAAATCGCCACGAAAAAAGCTTTCCTGAGATAGTCTGTGTTAGAAAGGACAGGCAAACCAATCTAGGAATAAATGCTGTGTTGCAAGAAAAGATTGGTTACGCTTATTCCTAAACTACAGCGCATGAAACAATGAATATATTACTTATGATAATTATTCAGAATTATGCGACAGTTTATTGCAAAACTGACAAAGCTAACTGTAACAATTGACTGTAAATACAAATTTACAGATTCTTACGCCGAGAATAAATTAAATGAGTTACTTACACTGCAACCCAAACGATCTTTATCTAAATGAATTCTGTTAAAGCACACTAAATTATTTGTAATCCAATGTGCACTTAGCATGCAGGTAGAAATCAATGAGGAAACATGGCTTCTAAAATTAAATATATTATAAGTCATATACCCTAAATATTTTTACAGACAGAAATAATCATTCATAACTACAGATAACAGGAAGGTAAGGAATGTTCTTGTCCAATTTCCTTATCATGGAAGCGTCACTTCTAGGTTATTGCGTCGTCGTGTATTGCAACATTTTGTTTGTTTGATTTACCGTCACTCGGATTCGTACACTCAGAAGTTAACAGAAGTATAAAAGTTAAAAATAAATATTTGTAAAATATTTACAATGAGTGAAACCTTTCATGAAAGAGGTTTATAAAGGATTATCATTGACTCGAAATAGAAGTGTAACCAAGATTTGGTATATAATATTTGCATATTCTACAGGGGCAATGAGTTGGCTTCCATTTCTGAATTTTAGATTTGAATATTGAGAGAGTAAAACTTTTTATCTCTTCAGGGATCTTTGCCCAGATTATAGGGTCAATATTGGGAAGAGACTCGATGCCCCATGATACTGTTTTATTGTTTTGTGTAATGAAAGTATTTTGAGAAGGGTATCTCAGATTAGGATTAACTGGGAACACACATTTCATAAGATTGGGTGAGAGATTGTTTACATTTTTATAGAGTTCGATAGCAAGTGTTTGAATATTTGTTTTGTAATGTAAATGATTGGTCCCTTCCCAAAAGACTTACAAAAGTTGAGGTGTAGTCATCATAGACCATCTTTCGTGAATTCTGTTAATCCTATTATTCAATGAACGACCGTAGAACATCCATATCAAGGGGCAATATCAAAATGGGATAGCACAAAGGATTTCATTTTAACTTTTCGTTGAGCAATTGCCATGTATCTATAAACTAGGGATAGAGCATGAATCTTTTGACTTGCCTTTCTGCACAAGTCTGAGACATGATCTTTGAACGTTAACTTGTTATCAAATATTATACTAAGTAATTTTTGAGAATTTTAATTCTTAATATCGTAATTCTCAACGTTTATTGAAAGTAATCCATCTTGATCACTTGAGAGAAGGTGAAATTTATCAGGATTTGCTTTTAGACCATTATTGTGTATCCACGTGAGCAGGGTTTTAGATTCATGCTTTAATTGGAATAGAACCCTCTGGAGATGCTTTTTGCCATAGCAAATGGTGAGTTGTCATCTGCAAAATTTGCAATTTCAAGAAGAAGGAAAAGAAAAGCATCATTAGAATTAACGTTATACATAGTCCTAGTCCTAGTCTAGACCCCTGTGGGACACCAGCTTTGATGCCTCTCCAAGAGCTATAAGAAGTGCTAATTTTTACTCTTTGAAGTCTATCACTAAGGTAATTAAAAAGTAGATTCAAGGCTTTATACTCGAAACCATATCCATAAAGTTTAGCTATCAAGATGTCATGTAAGAGGCAATCAAAGGCTTTAGAAAGATCAGTAAGTAGTACTCCACATTTTCCTGATCTGTCAAGATCAACAAGGTAGATTAAGCAAGTCTGAGTACTTTCTTTTCGAAAGCCACGAAGTACTTTTAGCCCAAAATTGGTATACCACCACAAATTGGGCTATTATTAGGCATTTTACTCTCCATTCGTTATTTAATATCTTGACTAAAAATTAGAAATTATTGCCTATTAGTGGTTAAGGGCTTACAGGTCTCTATAAATAGCTCATATTTACTTTGTTCTTCATCAATGATCGGTCTGTGTAGATGGTCGAAATTGGATGGGTCATCTTCCCAGTATTTATCAAGGGCTTTCTTAAAGTCATTAATTGTTTTAACCTCGGCAACGTCTTAAGGTAGATTTTTCCATATCGGTGGTACGCGAAGATAAAACGAATTCGTCTGTATCCCCCCCTAACACCATCTTTTGAGTGCCGTTGGGTTAGCTGTAAATTATCTTGACAGCTTGGTCGATTTTGGGGTTTAAAGGAAGGCGATAACGTGGTTTTTCGTAGGAGTTGAAGTGTTTGAACATGTCTCGTCTTCGTCTTCTATGGACCAGCATAAGGAGGTTGATTCTCCTTAGCCACTCAGGGTAATCAAGGTCAGCAAACCTGTCCACGAGTTTAGTTGTTTGTATCTGTACATTTTCTAGTGCATTGATATACCTATATACCTCAGTAGATGGGGGACCATACGGCTTGACAATATTCCAGATATTGGCAGACAAATGCTACATATATTCGTCTAAACGTTTCATTGTAATATCTCTCTCGAAATGCCGCTTTTCGCAGCAGTGTCTTTACCATACTTCTATCTCTTGTTGTATTGTTTTCTGGTAGCTTCTTCATTCATTGCCCCACGTTTTGCTTTCATCCTCTGCCTCGCTTTTTTGACGTGGTCTTGAGTACAAACTTTTTTGTCATTTGATGTAATTACAACTTCAGTTAACACTCTTTTTGTAGACTTTTTTTCGAAAAATTGTATATTTCAGGGGTCTAGGCCTAGATACCTACATTTTTGGCATTTGGGAAGTTGGTCAATCGACCTGGGAAAACTGGGAAAGTCCACATAGTTAAACTAGGGTTACTCTAAAAGCCTATATAATTATCTTTCAGAAAATATATAGGTTTAGTATGTGGACTTTCCCGGTTCTGAAGTCTAATGAACTTTTTCCAAGTACATTTTGCGCTAATTTTGACATTTTTCGTACATAATTCAATTTTTTATCAAGGCCAAAAATATTGTTAAAAATTATGAAAATTGATAGATTTAAGGATGAAAACTATTAGTAAACATTAATAAACCTCAAAAATAGGTATTACGTCTTATCACCTTCTCTTTGTATTATCATAAATATTTAATAAATTTAAAACAACCTCTTTCAAAACAAAAGATCTCTACTTATATTCATATGAATTCAAAGCAAAGTTATTTTCACAACAAAACTATTACAATAGCAAAATAAATCGACATCTTTATTTTGTAAGACATCGTTAAATATTTTGCAATCAAAAACACTATTGTTTATCGAAAGTGTTCATTTATTTTTATTAATTTATTTTTTTCATGCAAGAATTTTAAATCCTTTGAGAATTCTAGAGCGCTATAAATATGAACATGTTGCAAGGGCTTTCTTCAGTCGAGTCATTTATGAGGTAGTAAAGAGAGAGTGGTCATGCCAAACAAGCTAGTAATCAAATATTGGTATCAAAGCTATGATATATAGTAAATAGCCCTGATATAAAGTACTTTATATCACAGTTTAGCTACTTATCATGGCTTTCATAGAAACAGTGGAAAAAAGTAGGAACATCACTTAGCATAAAGAAAAGTTAAGTTACAATAATAAAACTACTTATAATTCTAATTCCAATTCTATAGAGTTTTATTGTTAAAAATGTGCAAGTAAAAGTTATATCTCAGAAATCCAGTTTGGGAGGTAAACAAATACCATGGAATTGAATTTCCAAAAAGGTCTATTATAATGTGAGAACAGTTTTAGAACATTCATTAAATGTTTATTAAATGTTTAAATAATTCTAAGATACACTACTGTGTAATATATAGAATATCAGATGAGTTGCTCAGATTTTAGAGTATGAACTAGAAAGACAGAATACAATTAATGTGAACTTTAGGGGGATCATCTCAAAAAATTGACCACATCGGACCAAGACTGAATATCGCACCACGAAGATCGCGATTGGATCACTAAAAAGAATGTTTTGGTGGTTTTGATTTAGATAACAAATGACATTTTACATGAAACAACCAAAATATATGCAGGAATAATCTTTCGCAGATAGAGGATTTCCGAAATTGAAGTGGGAATGAACTTTCGCAGGAGAATAAAGTTTTTTTCTAGTTATTCAATCAATCTGTATAACTACATATATATAGACCCGGTTGTATAATTCTTTTGGTTTTAAGAGAAGGGACAGTTTTTATACATTTATAATGATATCATCACAAAAAATGCTGACATCAGCAAAATAGTGGACCAGGTGGTATTTTTTCCTCGTTGAGCATATCAGAGACTAAAACTCCACCAGATCTCAGACCAATTGCATGATTCTTACGGATTTGAGAGGGTACTTTGTATTAAAGCTCTCACAAAAGCCCTGTATAATTAGGGTTAATTCTCATTTTTCTTTAGCTCATTTGGTGTAAACCCTGATATTTATGTGGAACAAGCTGAAGTAGATATTCAGCAGGTACAAAGTGCACCAAGAAACAAAAGAAGGAGAACAAAGTCTGGATGCAAATATGAGTACAATTTTAAAGACTATGGTATTGATGCAAGGCGGAGGGGTTCAAAACATCAAAGAAGAAAACAAAACTGTATGATATATTTTTCTCCATTAGCTCCCCCCCTCTCCCTCTCCCCCCACTTTCAATCAAGAAAGGAAACACATGCTGATTTTTATGTTTAAGTGTGTTTACAAATATTTGAATATCTCATGATTGCTTGGATATTTTTTTAACTAAAACTTGGAGAATATCTTGAATTGCGTTGATAATGCTTTATATGTTTTTTTAACTGGTAACTTGACTGGAACACTGTTAACAATAAACAACAGTTTAGAATTCTATGCAATATGCATAGAATTTTTTCTAAATTTCAAATTTTTTTGTTATTATTTATCTTTTAGAAAATATAAGAAAATGCTTTCAAAGTTAAGAAAATCTATGAAGTTGCGCAAAACTTCACTTTTTAAGCATTGCCAACCATAACCTCATGTAAACTCCGTAGTTTTTGATGAAGCAGAAATGTTACTTATTAGTAGTAGAAACTGGGGACAAAAAAAAAATTTTAATTAGAAAATGATGACGACATAAATTATGCAAAATTATGCAAAAAGTTAGAGAATTATGTGACATTTTTCTTTTCAAAAAGTCAATTTAGTGTTTCTGGAAACATAACTATATTATAAAGAAAGAAGGTAGGTAAGGTAAGGTATCCACTATGGAACAGTCATACATAGCCGTAGGCTAATCCGCGGACTATAGCTCCATCTAGTGTTTTGTCAGGTACCAACTGACTACCCAATTTCCCTCACATGGCATGGGTTGACCCTAACGATTGCAGAATCACACTTCAATTGATGTTAACTAGCCTTCAATACTTCAAAGTAGTATCATTTCTTTTTTTTGGTGCAACTGGGTATTAAACTCAGATCGCACGGTATCTAGTAACGATAGGTGTGACACTTAACCGCTCTGCCATTCATCTGCATTTCAAGAAAGAAAACAAGCTGATTGTATTTATTTTAATGTTTATGGTTAATCCTGACACCACTTGAAAAACTACTATGAAATGGCATTTTTAAATGGCGGACAACAATTACTGGGGGAAATCTGAACTGAGAAAAATATTTTTTTAACCAAACTTCACCCATAAAATTTCAAAAAAGTCATGAACTTTCTAGTCGAAAGCTCTACCAGTTACTCCACAGCATAAAAAAAATGTCTCCCCACCAAAAGAAATACAATAGGTGACCCCCAAATTTACTAGTCAGAACTTGTTAGGCCACTCTTAAAAAGAGAGGGGATGATACCATGTCATATGATGAATATTTATTTAGTTTTATTATTTTTTTGAAGGAGTTTCTTTTGACTTACGTCCTCAACACAACTGATCACACCATAATTGTAATTAAACTATATATTTTGCAGTATTCTGCCTATTATGTTTTTCTACATTTCATGATTTGATTTGATTTAATTGGTAATGAAGCATACATATAAGATAAATACATGTATAGAGAAGTAACCCCAAACAAAATAAGAAAATAGCTTTGTTTTATCTTTATATTTAGGTTCTAACAAAGAAGGTCTGAATTTTTATGATAATTGTGTTTGACTTCATTCTAGTTGATGAATTACAAGAAATTGCTGGTGATGACACGCAAGAAGAATCACTTTACATTGAGAATCAAATGACTGTTTTTACAGAGTTGTTTCTTGATGAAAGTAAAATGAAAGTGAGTCACTCTTAATGGTTTTGGATTTAACATTTAACAATGTTCTTTCCCTTTTCCACTTTCAGGAGTTTTTTATATGTAATGAATGAGAACAAGTTGATATTACATGATATTATGGTTTAAAAACATGCATTACTCTTTTTTTTTAATCTATTTAAATAGAGAAATATACTTTAAAATCAGGCATGAGACCTTCTTTTTTAGACCCACTGACTTAGATAAAAATTGGCCAAAGTGCCAAAATTTGGTAAAAAATGTTTGTGCTTGCATTTTGCATGTTTGTATGTTTTTATATCTATTTTTTTTTCAGCAAAATCTTCTATCTGGTTTTTGAATAAGGGGACCAATAAGACTGGATTTTTATTAATTCAGGACCCAGCTAGCTTCAGAGGCTTATTTTGTTTGTTATGTTCTCTTCATTGATAATATTTCAAAGATTTCCATATCTCGTGTTTCCAAATAAACTACAAGTGTGTCAGATATCAAACAGTTTTACATGATAGCAATGTATTCAAATAAGGGTAAATATTTTTGGGGCTCTGTCATACTTCTGTGCCATGGGACAATGACCTCCAGCTGCTTTATCTCGGTTATTTTTCTAATGAACTTCCATCACTGTACTCACTGCGATCTGTTTTTCGAACCCACCGACTTCTGAGTTTGTTCCTATAAATTATCCTGTGCATACGTATGTACGTTTGTAGTTTATGATTTTCATACATACATAGTAACTTGTTTTGAGCTGGATGCTTTTATCTCATCGTTGTAAAAATGTCGATTTTTGAATTTTGGCTAAGATTTAAAAAATGCTATTTCTCAAGTAAATCAGATGTATTTATTTTCTTAATATCTCTTAATTTGCTAAAATAAACCTCCGACTCATACTTCGATTTGATTTTGCATTCTGACTTCTCTATGCATTCTGACTTCGCTTACCTGTACATTGATATATCATTGTCAGTGGGTTCATTGATGGTTTGCTTGTTTTCTTCTTGTATCTCAAATACTACATTAATTACCAAATATTTCGGACAATTTAAATTTTGGACAAATATTTAGAACCAGTTTTTGATACTAATTTTCGATCAATAAATAACCTTACATGGTGACTAAGTAAATTTTCAATCCTTTTCTTCGAACAAATCTAAAAAAATTTTTTTTTTTCAGAATTTACAAATTTCTAGCCTCAAAAAAGCTTAGTATAGTTTAAAAAAAGAGAGAAAAACAGCTTTCACAAACGTCCGAACTGTACATGCAAATATTATTTTTGTCCGAAATTTTGGTAATTAATGTATTCTTATGTCTGAAAATTGCTATTGCATAATTATTGCTATTTGCATAATTATTTCTTTTAAAAAGAAATCTATTTCTGGATTGTAATATACATCTTCTTTGTCAATTCAATGCTAACAGATTATTGAAAAATCAACTAGGCATGCCTTAAATGATTGATGATGCAATTTCAATTTAGGTGTGGGAAGGATTCATTGCACTTTCTGAAGACAAGCAGGGGCAGTATATGGATGAGTTTGAAACAAGAAAAGTATCAACCAAGTCTACTGAGAGTAAGCATTATTCTATTGAAAAAAAACATTTTTTCTTATCAAGAGTATTACAACCATTTACAGGATGATTTGGAATCAATCAAAATAAACTGGAATGGACCTCAGACGAACCAAAATAAACTTTTTTAATTAACATATTGTTATGGATCTTTGTGTACATCCCTCTCATCCACTTATCTTCCTTGATAACTAACTAGATGTTTGGAATTTCAAATAATTTATGTGTTTAGAAGATCCTTCTGATGGAGCAATAGATGAAAATGATGGTGCTCGTTACCTTCTTATCGATCAAAAGATTCGTGATATGCTTCGAAGTAAACAGCTGTCAAAAGATGTCAATGTAGGTTATGGTTCATGCTTACAACTTAACATTATGTTATTTTCACTATCATAATTCATATCAATAAATTTTGATAATTTCTATTACTTCTGTCTAGGGTCTTCTAAAGTATTATGAGGATGATCTTCTTTCATGTATCAATGACATATCATCACCAGCAGTATTGATCTTTGATTTGGAAGATGCGTAAGTATTGTGCTTTGATAAGATTTATTATATATGATTGATAAACAATAGCCTATTAGATTTAGTATTCATCCTCGATCTATCTTAAGTACTTTCGATTTTCTAAATTTGTTTATTGAATATGCCAAATTTTCTTCACAGACAGAAAAGGAACTTATTTCGGTATGCTATGCTATGCTATTCTATGATATGATTTTGTGTGTTTCCTTAGGTACGATCGAATGTTGGTATACGCCATCTGCCAGTACATGAAAATATCGTCAAACAGTAAGTTATATTTTTAACTATTTTATACATTAGTACGGATAGTTAAAGTGGCAGCTGTCACAGCTGTGATGTGTTTGAATACTCATACAACCTATAAAGGCGGGGATACACAAGTGTTTTTTAAAAAGAAACACCTCGATTTTTCTTTCGCGAAAGAAAAATAGACATGTAATGTACATTTCAATAATAGATCTACTTTTCACTAATCGATTGCATTTCAACGATTAAAACATTTCGGCATGGTTTCAAAAATATTTACTCAAGTAAGTGCTCAGAAGATTATCTATTGTCTATTGTAAAATGTATTGTAATATCATGTCAGACAAACACCTGCATATCATAACAACGTCTTCTTTAATTTGATTGTTTAAAAGGATTGTTTTTTCTATTGTACGCATGTATATAATGCTATCTGTGTTATATGTTGTTTTTTTCTCGTGTAATAGGTTATGAATTTTTTTTTGATTTTTTTACTGATAACAATTCTTCACGTGCAATAGCACATGCATTTTTTTATCCCTGCTTTTCGATTTTTGATATTGATAGGAAAAATAGTCATGTATCATGGCCTTAAGAAAAACGAATTTCTGAATAAAGTTATTTTTTGCTACAAAGCAATTTGAACTTATGTCGACCAGATGCACTGTTGCGCCTCCCCTTCTAGAAGCGTTGAGAATGGGGCAGTTCTCCTAGATTCATGATGTCTTTGAGAGATTCATTTTCTTAAAAAACAACCAATTTTTAAAAGTTGTTTTTCACTGCCAGCTTAAAAACACTTATAAGTGGTATGACGCTATAACTTCCGGTCAATCTAGAAAGGGTGCACCCGGATGGGTTAGGAAATTTCAGAGTGGACTGCAACATTTTTCGACACATTATTCAACAAAATTTGACATATTTTGAAAAAATTCGACATGACCCCCTCTAGAAACTACTTCCAGTTTAACAGAGAAGCATCCAGCAAGATTCCGCGTGGTATGGAATGAAAATGTTAGGAAATTGTTGAGAAATCTGTCAGGAAATGTTGAGTAACTGTATTACCAGCAGCTGCTCTTGTTTTGGGGACCCAAATCTGTTTGTTGGTTGTATTTTAATCACCTCTTCTTCTTTTAGCTATCAAACTGAAAACATCGACCATCATCGAAATCGACATCGACGTGGAAGTTCCTGTTAACTTTGAGAAGACGTTAACTGAATACTTGCAAGCTCATGTCTCCAATTTACGTTGAAAAACATATTATTTTAGCATGCTTTTAATGATTTTACGAAACGAGTTTTTTTTATATATTTGATTTTATATGTTTTAATATGCAAATATGTTTGTGTGTTTAAGACCATTTTGTGGAATTAGAGAATGTTAGATTTTCTATCTATTAGTATTTTGTGTATTATTGTGAAGAAAGGTTGCACTTAGATTAGGTCTTAAATTAGGACTTAAATTAGGGTTTGGTTGAGGAGTAAATAACTTTAAAATAATTTCTTTTCTTTTGAAACTATTTATTTTGTTATCGAATTAAGAAAAGAACGCGCTCATTAACCTCTGCACTAAGTGTGCCATACCAAAAACCAGTAAAAATATTTTTTTGGCAATATCTCTGGATATAATTCCATATTGGCCAAAATATTTAAGACACATGAGGTTCTGGGGGTTAATAATAAGTTGGGGTAGTTAATTCTACCATCGTAATGTAAAAAGATAGGGAAAAGATGAAATGTAACACTTTTGAGAACTATATTCCTATACTTGCAATTAGAGAAGCATATGAAATGTCTGTACAATAATATTGTTCTTTGGGTCAATAGTCATTAGCAAGAAAGTACGTCCTCTGGAGCAATTTTTAAGATGAATTTTTTTGTTGTGGTGATGTTGCACATTGTTTTCTCTTGTAGATATGTTGTAGCGCGATGTCTCAAGTTTTCAAAATGGGCTCATTTGCTTGTTTATTCCATCCCATTTTCATTTTATGGCTGATAATGCGTGGTCAGGTATACAGGGTTTTCATGAATATGTCAAATTTTTCAATTTTTTTCATATGGACCAAGTAACAAAGTCATCTTTATTTTGTATCCTTTAGTCATGAGGTATATTTTAATATAAGGAAATTATCATAATGTTTGATTAGTGAAAAATATTTCACTTATGTATCAATATTCATGGCTTTCCAATGAAGATACTTGCAAAATCTGTGATGAAACATGAAAATGAAAAAAACATGCTGTTACATATCCTCTCATTATTGGATTTTTATCAAAATTAGGTCTAAAGACATGTTAAAATTAACATTAGCATGGTTCATTGAGCACTAAAAGCTAGAAAATCCTCTTAAAAATACTTGATTTCCCTCTGTAACACCCTCTTGTAATTACCTTTATGAATTTCTCAACCAAAGAAAAATCATATGTTACATTTTCATCTCATATCTTGCAATTATCATATACTCATAATTATATGAGTCCTA
>JAUKPT010003308.1:0-12183 GCA_032273505.1 Nanomia bijuga | reverse complement strand
TCATTTAATGGCTGAATATTGCAATAATCCTGAGATATACTAAGGTTTCACAAATTGTTTGGTAAAAACGGCACTGTGGAAAATGATAGGTTTTTTCCAATTTCCCTATATTGATTTTTCTCTGATATCTATTTCTAAATGCAGTTGGGATAACACTTTGATGCCTTTACAATGGAACCACTTTTATTCATTTATTTGGGATGATAAGCAAAATAAAGATAGCAAAATTGAGTCATACAGCAAAATTGAAAAATCATTTTTTCTAAAAAATAATGCTAAATCAATGTCAAAGGCATGTTTTATTTCACCAAGATCATAGATCTATATAAGTTTTTCCATCTAAATCAAATAAAATGACAATATACATATATGCTTTTTAAATTTATATCATATTTCAAAAGTGCCGTTTCTACCCGTGGTGCCGTTTTAACCCGTATTTACTGTAGAGTAAAAAAAAATAGAGAGTTAGTGGGAGTCAGAGAGTTAAAAGGAGTTATAGAAAATGTGTACGAGAATTGAGAAGTGATTTACCCCTCGACTTTTTTTGTCAAATTTTGTCTTGGATATTCTTACAACAAATCAATATTCTTTTATAAAAACCCGAGGCTTTTTCTCCAACCCATAGCTCTTTCTGTACTCTCTTCGAGAATTTTTTTTTATTATTGTCAAGAATCATGTTTGTTTAGAAAGAACATGAAAAATAAGAAATATTAGCATGTGTGTGCATACGCTAAATGACTTCCGAACAATCGCAAAAAAGGCCTTCCGCGTATTAAAAAAACTCGCTTAAGAAACCTACAAAATACTTTCATCTCTAAAAAGTATATTTGCCACCCAGTATGGATTTTGTAGGTGTTAACATTTTATATCAATGTGATGAAGGTAAACACATACTTTTTATTTTAATTAAAAATGATTGCCGCCACAAGTTATAAAAAAGTTTATCAAAAACTAAATTCATGATCACATCCTACAGTTACAGATGACAATTTAATCTTTCTTCGCACATATTTTCGCAAAAAAGTTTGTTTGCGGCCGCCCGGGTGAGATTTCTTTTTGTCACCCGGTGAAGCGGAAACAAATCTATATATTTTTCGGTCTTATGAACCATTTCATAGGTTCTCCAAATGTGATGGACTATGTTAGTGTATCAAAGCACATTTCAGAGTTTATCTTTAAAATATTTTCCCTAGCGATGTTTAAAATGTAAGATATTTAGTATTTAGTATCTTTCTGAATGACAATCACAAATGTGTTGAAATATGCATATCAACAGTATATATTTTGGCCAACAGCGACCAGGGTGGAAGAAATAAGCAAAAGTAGGAAAATAGGGAAGAAATAAAGAGATTTCTATTGTTTCGCACCCTTAAACAGGGAAGAAATAGCGAAATCGTGGGGGGGGGAGAAATAAGAACTTTTGGCCAAAATATTTACCGTTGATGCATATATAACCATTTCAACATCAAAAATAAGTTGAGTCGTCCATTAACATGTGTTTCGTAACGCACTGTTTTGCAAATTCAAACCCCCCTTCCCCATTTAACGCGTTTAATTGGAAAGAAGTGTGGTTTTCTGTAGGTGCGTAACAAAATGAAATATCCCCCATCTAGGCGTTACGTAACACTTGAGCGTTCCCTTTGCAAGTCATTTAAGTAGTCAAATTATCCTTTTCATTCATAAACAAAGAATGTACTACATTTGGCTGTTCCAGCCGCAGTAATACTATAATAGTGGATTGAGTACGAATGCCTACAAGATATATCTTTTAGTTGTTTGCAAGCCATGTTACGAGGGGCGCGCTGTCGCGCATGCGCACGTCAACCCGCCAGCACGCACCGTCGCAGGCGTGTGATTTATCCCGTAGTATCCGTATTTCGAGTAATAATAATTTATCCCATGTTATAATTGGTTACAACCTTTAAGGTTCTCTCATAAGTTATGCAATAAATAAATTACGCTCAATGCCCCGATGTACTAACGCCTTTTACGTCTCATGGCAATTTTTTTGTGGTGGCTATAAGTTTTATCGCGCGCCTCGTAAAAATATCTCCCACGCGCCTGGGAAATATTCCTGATAATGGAAAAGATGGTTTCAAAGTTAGAAAACATACAATATTTTAGCCAACAATCCCCAACCCCTAAGTAAAAGTTTGAAAATAGGGAAGAAATAAGCAAAATAGCAAAATAGTGTTGAGGGATGGGGGAGGGTGAAGGAGAAATAAGAAGTTTTGACCGAAATATTTACCGGTGCTCCCCTTTGTTGATCAAGTGGTGGCCCAAAGGTTGATGAGGCCGACACGACTTAAGGACAGACTATGCAGGTACGGATCCAGAGGGGTGCAACATTAGGTTATAATTTGTTCGAAACAGTTTTTAAGAGACACAAAAGTAGGTTTTATAGCAGCCAGCCGCCAGTAAAAATATTTCGTGGATCCGCCACTGGGCTGTGCCTTAAAAGAGTCGTTGCTTTCAATGTTACCCGAAAATAAATTGAGCCTCTTTAAGAATGATAAGAAGAGAGGAGAAAATAGGTAATTTATGGAAATTTACCAATTTACTCAATTTTCCAAAGTCAAGTCTTTGTCACCTTTAGAGGAGCGAGTGGCGAACCAAATTAGATAGACGTGATTTTTTTTTTAGACTTCTCGAAAAAACGGATATTGCTCTTTTGAGTGATTCGTCCTCGGGATAGACTTGCTATACAGTGGCGGATTCAAGGATTGCGGGACCTAGGCTAAAAATTAGAGCGCGGGCCCCCTCATGATTCTTCATAAATTAAACTATATGTTTATAGACCTAAAAATCATTTTTAGGTTGGCCACATTACACTGATAGTAATGTTGGTACAAAGGTACAAAAACTGATGTGCCATTCAGCCGAATGATATATCAAAAACAAAAAAAAAGGTTCTCTGCGCGGGGCCTAACATTATGACCTGAAGCGCGCGGCCTAGGCTAAAGCCTATTGGTAAATCCAGCACTGTTGCTATAGAACGCCTTTACATTTTACGCTAAATGAAGACTAAAAATAATAGTATAAAAAGGATCTTATTCATATTTGAATTTTCTCATCACAAAGCAGGTTGTTGTTTTTTGTTATAAACTATTGTCGCTGTCAGTTCTATCTAAAACACCAAAAACTGTTTCCCTTAGAGATTTCATTTGTTTCTCTAACTCTCGTACTCACTTTATCACTTTACCATGTATTATTCCTTTCCCCTAAATTTCGCGGTCCGGGTTGTGGTTCTGAAATCGGGTGCTTTACGGAACTTTCCGGTGTTTGTACAATGGCCGTACTGCTGCCTCTCTCCATTTTCAACTTATTATTGTTGGTATCAGTCCTATCCAAAACACCATCAACTGTTTCCCTTAGAGATTCCATTTGCTTCTTTAACTCTAATAGTTTTTTCGCTCTTTTTTCTCTCTTACTCGCTTCACCCTGAGAAAATGATTTGGAGTTTGACCCCACTTTTAAAAATGTTTGTCTTTTCGTAGATATTATCTCACCTGTGTCGTCAAAATCTGTGTTATTTCGCTTTCCTGAATATCCGGGTTTCGGTTCGGGCTCTGATTTCGGCTGCTCTGGCGTTGCCGAACTTCCAGGTGTTTGGTTATTGACTATACTGTCGCCGTTAGTCTTTTCACCACTAATGTTATCACTCTTCGTATTTTTTACAATAACATTATCAATAGTTCCCGCTAGCTTTCGAATATCAGTCCTCAAGTTGTCAAGTCTTTCTTGTTGAACGTCACGCTCTCCCTTGAATTTAAGATATGCTTTCTCGACACCTTTCTCACGCTTCTTGCGACGTTTCACTTCCTTTATCTGTTTATAAACAATTTTTGCAAATTTGTGTTTTGGAGTCGTGTCAGAACTATGAACACTTCCTTTGTCCCCTATATCTCCATCTATATTACCAACATCGTCTTTTGATAAGATTATTGTATCGCCTGTAATTCTACTTGCATCGCTACCTTTTTCACCTTTCTTGTCCCCTATGCCTCCATCTATATAACCATCATCGTCTTTTGATAAGACTTTCGAGTTTTTGTTACTAATACATATCGAGCGGTGAGAAGATGGCTGTTGTATAGACACCTGGCTGTGACTAGATCGTGGTGATCTCTCCAGCTCGTCGTCAAAAGATCTGTTGAAGTTGATATTCAAATTCGAATTTTTGCTTTCTTTAAATAATTTTCTAGCTGAATTATTTGCTGTGCTATTTCCATTCGAAATATTTATTGTCCTTTGAGCGCATGGTGGACGTTGCACGGAAACTTGACTTATTTTCCTCTCACAACTAAAACTATTCGAATCCTTGGATGTAATACTTCCATCAGAATCTGAACTGTCACTATTGAAATTTTCAACAAAAACAGAAGGAGTATTAGATATACTGATTGATCTGTGATGAAATGCTTGTTAAAAAGATATAGGTACAGTTTGAAAACTTCCTTCAGATTTATTTTTGCAAGAATCTACTACAACCGCGATATTTTCACTAGTAGAATTGACATTGGTGTGGTCATTACCATCATTACAAGGACCGCAGATGGTAGGGTCTTCATTTGAAATACTGATAGAACGATGGTGAAATGATGGACGTTGAACAAACACTTGTCTACTACTGGTTATGACGTCATCAGAGTTATCAGCAATATCGGAGTTGTCATCCTTATTCGTTTTAGTCGTTTCTTTCTCGTCATTTGCATCGTCCTCGTCGCCTGCATCGTTCGAATCATTTTTTTCGTCCGCTTCGTCCGCATTGTTCTCTTCGTTCGAATCGTTCTCTTCGTTCACATTGTTTTCATGGTTTATTTCGTTCGCATCTTTCTTTTCATTCTCTTTGTTCGATTCGTTCTCTTTGTTCGCTTCTTCTGCATCGCTGGAATCGTTTTCTTCACTCTTTTGGTTTTCTTCTTGCGCAGCATTATCAAATTCACTAGCCACATCAACAACATCCGTGGTATCAATATCAGCAACATAAGTCCACTTAGCAATGTCCGCCACCTCGACATTTTTGTCTGAACACTTAGCAATGTCGGTAACTCCAGTGTTGTGTATACAATCAACATTATTGTCCGTAAAATTGTTTCTGTCCGTAATATCAAGATTGCCTATGAAGATATTATTGCCCTTAACGGCAGTATTGTACACGACATTTCTATTGCCCGAAACCGCATCGTTCCTCTTACTCTTGTAACTGTCATCTGGAGCTGGCGGTGGATCCGATTTGTGATCAGCATTACAGTTTGCTTGCACATCACCATCAACTGTAGAAGAAGAAAAATTTATTAACATAAATGAATTAACTTCATTAACATCTGTCAAACTCTCGTAAATATTGGGACTGTCATTTAATTTAGAACATAACGTATTTGCTTTGACATCAAGTGAATATAATTCTTTATTTTTATTAGAAGCATGGGGATAGTTAACTCGGAATGAATTTAATTGCTGGTAAGATGAATCTAATTCGTTGATATTTATTGGTACTCGGAGAAGGTTATTATGCAGATTTGGGGTAGCTTCATTATTATCATCGGATCCTGAAAATCTGTTTTCTAAAGAAACCTTTGCAATTGTCCGACCTTCTTCAATTTCTATTGTTGGTGCAACTATTATTACTCTATTGTTTCGAAAAGTGCTGCTATGAACACTCTGATCTTCTTGATCTGCATGACATTTTGCAGAATCATCATTTCCATTGATTTCAACACCTGGTGATGTAGAGAGTTCTTTAGCTTCACCACTACTACTGCTACTACTACAACTGTCAATCACTAAGTACCCATTTTCATCAATGACACCATCGCCATCTGATGAAAACGTATGTTTGTCGGTTGGTACCACCGTTAGATCAACCAATGCAGAGTCTTCCCTCCTACAATGACTTTTTCCCCTTTTAATGTCAATATATCCATCGTCATTATAACTGTCTGAAGATGATGACATTTTTTCGACTTCATCTTCGCTACTGCTACAAGCACCACTTTCTATACTGATATTGATCTCGACAATCATCGAAGATCTCGTTGAATCACTCGAAGAACTCGAAAAACTAGCTGAATCACTCGAATATTCATCATCGTCACTACTCATATCTATGCCTTTATTCTTCGCAAATGAAGCGGCATACATTTCCTTCTTTTGGGAACATCTTCTTTGATTTGTGATGCCCTCAATATTCTCTGCATCGTATTCCAGAAAACTGGTGTTAGGTTCTTGAGTAGACTGTTCATCTATTGTATCGATTGCTTTGCTTGATTTACTTTCCATACTAGCCTCATTCTTCACAAATGAAGCGGCGTCATAAGTCATTTTCTTTTTTGGGAACACCTTCTTTGATTTGTGATACCCTCAATATTCTCTGCATCGTATTCCAGAAAACTGGTGTTAGGTTCTTGAGTAGAATGTTCATCTGTTGTATCGATTGCTTTGGAAGATTCACTTTCCTTGCCTTATTCTTCTCAAACGTTGTGGCATTGTAGGACATTGTCTTCATATTTTGGGAACATCTTCTTTGATTTTTCATCTCCTCGAATGTCTCTGCACCGTATTTTAGAATGCTGGTGGTAATTCCTTCATTAGATGCTCTATTTCCTGTATCAATTTTTTCACATGAATCACTATGCAGATTTGATTCTTTATAAATTTCTTCATTCTCAACATCATTAGCTTCTTCTTCAATATCATAAGATTCACTTTGCTTCATGTATTCCATCTCAAAATTTCCAGAGGCAGATATTCGATTTACAGGGTCATTAGAGTTGACTTCTGAATCATTATTTTAAGCAGAAGAAAAAGCATTGTTCTCTAACGAGTTTTCTGCGTTTTTATCATCATCGTTAAACTGTTCTTCCTTATTCGAAGAAAAGGATTCATTTTGCTTCGTCTCTGAATTTCCAGAGTCATATATTTGATTCATAGGGGCAGCGTCATCAGAAAAAGCTTCTGAATATTCTTCGTCATCAGAAGAAAATGCGTTGTTGTCAATCGGGTTTTCGATTGTGTCTTTATATTCATCGTTAAAATATTCTACATTATTCGGAGAATAGGATTCTTTACATATCCGTTTTTCATATTTTTGGTTCTCGTGCGAGTAATCATAATCAGAGAAAACCTCAGAAGACTTATTCGATTACTTATTTGATTACCCTCGAAACTTTCATTGATATAGGATTGGCATGCATCCATGCTGTACTGAGAGTACTGGGATAACGACTCCCCATCTTTCCTAAAAAAGCGCATGAAAAAGAAAAAAACAATATTCTTTTGTTCCTAACTGTTGGGGAGGGAAAATTTGCATCCCCCAAAAATAACATTTTACAGGAATTAGACCCACGTCCTTGGTGAGGCTCTTAACAAAAAACACTTTTTACAGGGAAAAAACAATAAATATTGTTAAAATAGCAATATTCATAAAATATTAGCCTCTCCCTACAATTAAGCACACAAGAGGACTTGTTTTATTTATAGCAGAAAAAATGTTATATCCGAATATTACAATGCATGTTTTTTAATGTACATTTTTACGCATATACAGAC
Source organism: Nanomia bijuga (assembly GCA_032273505.1). Lineage (NCBI taxonomy): Eukaryota > Metazoa > Cnidaria > Hydrozoa > Siphonophorae > Agalmatidae > Nanomia > Nanomia bijuga. Next base: position 4,632 of record JAUKPT010003308.1, on the reverse strand, counting down.
CACCGAAGCCGAGTCTGGCCGACATCGCTCTTTCTAAAAACGCAAACTAAGAATAAAATAATATTTAGAAATTATTAGAAATTTTTAATTAATGACCTACATTTTCTTCCGTTCTGCCAGAAAGTATATAATCTTTCAAGGCGTAGTTTGACACAACTTTAAATTACCAACCATCGTAATTTGGTGGTTAAGAGAACTTTATTGTCATTTCAGGCATTAAAGATATTAAAATTCAAGTGTTTTGTAGAAGAAAGAAAAAAAAATCATAACATATTTCGAGAGTTACCCATATAAAGTAAAAATGTATCTATTTTTGCCAAACCTTGTGTCTAAACGCACTCTTAGGTAGCTAATAAACGGAGAGGTGTCTTTATAAATGCAGAGTCTGAAAAAATTGTGATCCTGTGATCCAGGATCACGAGGAACCTCAGCTCATTACCGATATTTCCAAGGTTTGAGGAACCTTATATGTATCATTTGTTGAGTGGCTGCCAATTAGTACACTCATGCAAACAAACGCACACACATATCAAGTTCTGTTGTCAAATCGAATGGTCAATCAGCATAAGTCCTCCATTTTTGAGGAGCTTTTTGAATTATAAAATTAGGATCAGGAACCTTTTTCAACGAGGCGTTCAGAATTTGAAAAATAATGAAAATTACAACTCAGATATAGGATATATAAACGAATGATTTGAAATCGGAAATAAGTAAGCGTTCCCTATTTTTTAGCTACCAAAGCATATGCAGTCAACATGAAATTCGCGATTTCTTTGCTTTCACCGCATACATGTCCCTCCCACGAAGCAAATTCAGAATTGTCACAAGATTGATATTCAAATAGTTTGTTTTGACGTACCCATCTCGACGATGACACTTCTTAACACATTTAACGAGTAAGAATGTCGCCATAGTGATCACCATGAAGGACGCCAAGGCGTACGTGGTAACCTTGTATTTGTCGCATTCCATCTGCATTTCAAGCAACTCGTCCGTTTGCCTCGCGGTCTGCACTTCGCCACTCGTACTGTTGCTGCCAGCTGGAAAGAAAGAGCAGAATTTGTAACATTGCAGCAAAATGTGAAGAATAGAACTATTGTTTTTATGGAAGGCTCAAAATTTACCGGAACCGGGAAACCGGGATGGGGGGAGGGGAAAAGAACTTTCTTCTCACTGTTTTTTTTTTAATTTGGGCGCCAATTTGTATTTTTGGGGGTGTAGATGCTTTTTTTAGACCGGGACCCGGTGTATGATGCGAAAAATTTGAGTACTCCCTTTAAAGAAATATCAAGCTTGCCTAAAATTAAATCATTGTTGCGACTAAATTTTTGAAACCGATTTTAGGGGATTTAGGTTTTTGATATTTAGGGGGCAATTTAGTAGGGCGCAAAATCACGAAACCTAGAACCTGACTACACTTTTTCTTCTTATCAGAATAGTGTTTTTTGGTTTCAAGATGACTATTCTTAACTTTTTGGCCGAATTCATCCTGGCATATTCTTAGCATACACATCATGTAAAATATAAATACTGTTCTTGAGGAAAATTCAAGATGACTTATTCTTAGCATATTCTTAACTTTTTTTCTAATTTCATCTTGATTATTCTTATAAAGTATATTCTTATATACAAAAGCGTGGATTGAGCCAATCGGCGCAATCATAACTGAGACAAAAGCTTTACCATCTGTATTTCGTCTAGCTCTTGTCTTGCAATGCGACAAATCTAAATATTCAATCCTCAAACGGCGCCCTGTCACTGGGTGGATACATGTTAGTGGGGGGAACCCTCCAGGTATAAAATGGTTTGACTGTTTGTATTCCTCTTCTAAAGTTTCCAGGTGGTATCCAAATAATTCTTTTCGAAATAGTTTTGTAGTCTTTCCATTCAATTCTTGTGATATCCATTTTACGGAGCAGTCGCAAGGGAAACTGTTATTCCCAAGAGACCTGTGAAATAAAATTAAAAAAAACGCGTTTTAGTAATTGCAATACTTTAAAGGCGAAGAGAAACTGTTGCAAAAGTTGCGAATTTTCTAAAAAAAATCATCTGCATACTACATCATTGGATGAATTTTTTAAAACCCTATAACAGAATGAATGAAGCTCACGAACAACCTTAAAAGTGAAATGTGAAACGACAACTAGATTTAGATGTATTAAATTATGGAGGCACGAAATAAAATATAAGGACTTCTTATTGACTCGAGAATCAATAATAACAATTCTTCCAATAATTACACCTAAAAGATGTCAGGGAAGACGAATGGTGAACTAACGGGGTCGTGACTTTTTTTGGCAGAAAAAAAGACGGGATAATGGCTTTTTTCAGTCGCCTTTGATGACCAGTCTGGAAAGTATGGCAGATGCACCTCGGAGTAATATGAGGATGCATCTTAAGTGATATAGCGTGCCCCCCTCGAGAGGAATATATTTTACTACACCCCCGAGAGAAAAAATTGGATGCTGCACCCCGTGCCCACCGAAAATTTTACCGTGCACCCCGAAGATCTTCGGCAGATCTGCCCTACTCTCCAGACTGGTTTGACGACGGAGTCATGAATTTTTTGAGACAAAAAGACGGGGATGTGACTTTTTTTTTGTTGATGCCAGATAACGGAAATATTTTTATTTTTCCGGTCCCTTTCTCCGTGAATATTGAGTAACCTAGCCTATATCAATGTTTTTCAGCGATTATCTATTTTAAAATATTGATTAATATTTTGTTTTTTGAATTATTCAAGAATATTTAAAAAATTTAGCATTCACTATTTGAAATAAGGATTTTGCCGGCCAAACAAAAACAATAGTTGAAATCCTGCATAGAGAAGAAAATACAACGTAAATAATTGTTACTTACAAGACCTTAAGGTTTGGTAGTCCATATGAAACTGATTCATATGGAAAGAACTTCAAACCTGAACTGTGCAACAACCTAGAAATAAAGAAAGGAAAGAAAATAATAATATTCTTTCAGACCTATGAGCAACGATATGCATTTTGGCGGGAAGATGCGTTTTTTGATAACCTTACTTCTTTCCCTAATCTTTTAACCAAAAATATCTGGTTAACTGTTTTTGTTGGGTAGTGATCCAGCACAGTTGAGAATTCCAGTACCCAAATACTCAAGAATGAAAAATTTTCAGATGATGTTTAATCTAAGTGAATAACTTCACCATGATTGAAGACAATTTTAAATTCCTGAGCTATGAAATGCTCTACAATGAAGGATTTTGAGGACTATACAAAAGATTCTAACCCTTATTTCCCCCACTTGCAGGGGATGCTTTCCTCTAAAATATCAACCTAGGGATTTTTGAGGCCACGTACACATGGATGGGGAAATTCTTCAAAAGCATACCCCAGTATATTTGTACAGTAATTGAATATGTAAATTTGCGTACAAGGGTTGAGAGGGGGTCTAATTTCTGCCGAATTGGTACATGTGTGACTGACCGCTTTCCATTCACCGCTTTAAAATGTTAAACATTCATTTGTCTTTTTTGTGAACATTTTCGTTTACTTAGCCCTTCTCTTATTGGAAAAATTATGAAATTTCAAATGAAAATAATTGATTAAATGAAAATTTTGCGGCATCAAAATTCACGGTCGAGGTCAAAAACCGCGAGATTAAAATGCCGCGAAAAACACATTTTAAGTTCATCTGCTAAATAAAACTTTTTAAAAAAATTAAGTTTAAAGCGCAAAATTGTTCGCAGAATGCACCAAAAATCTGTTTTTTTTAAGCAAAAAAATGGAAATGGAAATTTTCGATCAGCCACGAAATTTAAATGCCGAGAAGTTGTCAATATTACTCCAACCGCGAAATTTTCACGCATCAAAGTAAGTATAAATCAAGATTTCGAATAAAACCTTACAGTACTTCTAAGTTGTAGAGCTTCTCAAATGATCTTGTACTGATGTGCTGCAGGTAGGGATTGTCATGCAGATCTCTAAACATATGAGGGCAAAATGTTTTTAATATTTTGTCTTACTTTGCAGTTCGGGATACAAGAGGAGGGGTGGGTGCGGTAAATGGGATTAGTCTGAAATAGTGTCCTTTGGGTGGGGTCTGCCCCAAAGCGTCCCTGCCCACTTAAAGTAGAATAATGTTTTGTAAGGTGTAAGGGTTGTGGACTATTAATGCATTCTGCCAAACTAACAAATTTATTCTTAAATAGCTCCACAACATTTTCTTTATGTCATCGCAAAGTGGCCTCCTCATCCCAAAAGGACATGAATATGATATGAAATATATTCTAAGTAGTTTGTGATTTCATTCAAAACATACATTTTTAACAATTATTGATAATTATCTAATTTGAAATAAAAACAAATAAACCTAGCACTTAACGAGTATAAAAAAAATCTTCCTTTAAAAGTTAGTTTACATTTTTTATATATGGCACCAACCCCCTCTTTTAACAGGTGGGGGTCTAAAAATTCTGATCATAAAAGTTTAGGGTGATCTCTTATAAAATAAGAATTTTTTGGGGATCTAAATTTTAGGAGGCCTTATTTTTAATTGGGGGCCTAATATATTTTTCTGTGTAATGTTTGTTCGTCAATTTTCAATTTTCTAAATTTTTTCTTTAGTTTTTGGTGATGGTCCATGGACCCATATTCCTGATAG